>CABFVX010000297.1:220434-294902 GCA_902151425.1 Timema shepardi
CTTTCCTGGTGGAGAGTTGGTAGGACTTACTGTCCTCTGGTGGGGGTGAGGAGGCTTGCTTTCCTGGTGGAGAGTTGGTAGGACTTACTGTCCTCTGGTGGGGGTGAGGCGGCTTGCTTTCCTGGTGGAGAGTTGGTAGGACTTACTGTCCTCTGGTGGGGTTGATGAGGCTTGCTTTCCTGGTGGAGAGTTGGTAGGCTTTACTGTCCTCTGGTGGGGTTGATGAGGCTTGCTTTCCTGGTGGAGGGTTGGTAGGTTTTACTGTCCTCTGGTTGGGGGTGGGGCTCTCTTTCCTGGATAATGTCGTTTAGATTTACTTTCCTTTAACGTTCGGGATGATGATGGCCATCAGGTGGTTCTCCATGCGCTGTATGAGACATGTATTTTCAATTCTCTTTCCATGCGAATATGGGTTAACTTCCTGTAACCAACCCCTATCTTCCTTATTTCTAACACATACATTGAGGCGTTAATAATTTTGTTTTAAGAGTTTTGTACCAAAAAAAACAAAGTAAATAACAAAGAACAACCCTATGCGCATATGTGTAAACTATCCCTTTAATAGGAAGCGTGCCATAGGTGATATTGTATCGGTGTTAATGTCAATATTAATTGCCCCGATGTTGTGCTGTGTAGTCAAGTATTTAATTGGTAATCCCACTGATTAGTAGTGTGATGTATTGGGGGCCCATCAATCTGCCACACACTCACATGTCTGTGTGTGTAGGTGCATGTATGTATAGCTACGAGGAGCCATCCATCTCAGTGATATAATACATAGATTGTATGGACATACATACCCCCATATGTGGTTATGTGGGTAACATATCAGTGACCTTCATTGTACAAGGGGTTTTCAACAAGTTAAGTAACCGGTAGGTCTAGTATAGTGGTGTGATCCCCCGAACTCGGCTTTAGAGACAGATAGGGATGTGGTAACGAAAGAAAGGTATCGATAGAAAGCTATCGATATTTTATTAATTTCAAGTACTAGAAGAAAAGTATAGATACATTACTCATTTCAAATATTGACAGTAAAGTATCGATACCTTATTAATTTCAAATATTGGCAGTAAAGTATCGATACCTTATTAATTTCATTTATTGGAAGTAAATTATCAATGCCGGTACTTTATTATATTAAATATAGGAATAAAAGTATTGATACTTTACTAATTTCGAGCATTGTAATAAAAGTATCAAGACTTTAATAATTTCAAATATTGGAAGAAAAGTATCGATGGTTATTAAAAAATTTGGATGAGTATCGATACTTTACTAATTTTAAGTATCAGAAGAAAAGTATCGATACTGTATTCACTCAAATAAAAATAAAAATAACAACTAGTATTGGTATCGAAAGAATGCGCATTAGATTTTTACCAAGTGTTTACTTTCTCTCTATCTTACAGGTAGAGAAAGTATGGTGATCGTCAACAAAATCGGACTCGAGATTTTGATGGATCTTGACGTTTCATGACTCCCTGAATCAGAAAAAGTTGTTTTTGAATTTCCTTCTGTCAGTCTGTCTGTTTGTACCTCCAACTAGAGCCTAAACTATTTTATCTATTGAGTTAAAACTTGATATCTAGGGTTTTAATAGGGTTGGCCCAAGGGTTTTTTGGAATTGGATATCTACCCCTAAAATTAAGGGTAGTTTACTGAAGGGCAAAAAGAGAAAAAGTCGATTTTCTCAAAATCGACTCTAACGATTTTGATTAGATTTCATTTATAAATATTCCAAACAAAATGAATACTCTCAATATTTCGGCAAAATGGCTTTAAGGGCTTCGGTCTGAAGGGTAAATTAACATTTTTTTTTAATAATATCTCCGAAACTATTTGAGATATGGAATACTTAGCATTACAAATATGTATATATATTTGTAATACAAATATTTTATTCGAAACAAATTTTTATAAAATCAATAACTTTCAATCTATACGAAATTATATATTTTTTAAAACTTTTTGGACATTAAAGTTTAAGTATTGCGACCGTAAAAAAAAAATCTAACCTGAAATGTTGATGGATGTCGACGTCTCATGACCCCCCAAATCCTAAAAAATAGTCTTTGCAATGCCGTTTGTCTGTGTGCCCATTAAAACTTAAAATTAAGAGTAGTTTTATAAGGGGCGAAAAGAGAAAAAATAGGTTTTCTCAAAATCTGCTCCAACGGTTTTGATTAAAAATTCGTATCTAGGCGTTGATTAAGATTATAAATAAATTGGCTATTTTCATTTTTCCATGGAAATTATTTTTAGGGTACTTTACTGAAGCGTTAGTTTCCGTATCTCCACAACTATTTGAGATACTAAGAAACTTATCATTGCAAAATTGCAGGACTATTAGAAATACAAAACTTTTATTTGACATATATTTTTATAAAAGCAACATTTTCTGAGATATTTGCAAATATATTAATACAATTTTGTGAGATTTAGTTGTAAAGATATACTACTTAAGTCTTAACGCAATAATTCTCCAATGCCGTAGAGTAATTAAAAGTAAGTAAGTATCTAAAATAAGTATGTTATTTTTCCTTAAACCTCTTAGGAGAAATGTTTGTACAACAATGATCTATCTCCATTTTAGACTCAATAGTCAATATTATATATTTTTTATTGGTCAAAATGTATAAATGAATAATTAAATATCAATGCGATGACTTGAAGATGTGCAACACCTAATAAAAATTTAAAATTTTAACCGGAAATCGAAATTTTAATACGAAGTGTTGACCCTTGTGGACCCAATATTAGTCTTTTTTATTGGTCCAAACATACAAATGAGGACCTTAATTCTTTAAAAATAAAAATCTAAGATTTAAAACAGAAATATTGATGAATCTTGACGGTAATCTTTCCTTCTTACATTATTCCGTTCAGAAATCTTACGAGTTTTTAGAAAGAGAGAGAAAATCTGTGCGGTGCGCCGTACCATTACAATATTTTTTTTAAAACTGTTTTCGTGTACGAAAGTGTATATCACGTTTGTACCTTTAAAAAATCGACCCGATAATGTTGCACGAGTGTTCTTATGAGTAAAAGTATCGACACAAAAGCCTTGAGTAAACTACTATTAGTTTCGAAAGGTAAATATTAGTAAAGGTCTCGTGGGTGACCTGGCGGTCTAGGGGTAAGGTATCAGACTTCTGTGCTGGCGGCCGGGGTTCAATCCTCGGTCCCGGCATAGATTTATCTGATTACCAAACCCTTCCTTAAACTGTAGGTCCTCCATTTCACCTCACAATCACCCTACTATTACACATTAGCGTAAGTGCGTATAACCCGAACGGGTAGTAAGACGTTGTGCTAATAATAATAATAAAAGTCTCGACTCCCATCTATAATAAATTGACATGGCACATACTCTCTCAAGTTCTTATTTTACTAATTAAAATATTACATAGTTTTATATACTTAGAGTAAGCAACCGTATATGTACTTCATTTTTTTGTTTTGTTTTTTAAGTTGTTAAAACAGCGTACTCTTACAAATATACTCTGTTCGAAAATTGTCATAATTATTCAGTGTTCTCCCCAGAAAATGTTGCTAGCCACGTGGAACTATTATGTAGCTGAAACGGATGAAATTGAATACGCTGTATGTAACACGCTGATTTCCACTCATATTAACAAAAATGCGAAAAAAAATGATAATCCCACAACCTAGATAGACCCAGTAATTTTTTTTAGAAAGTACTATTTTTTTCAGGATCCGGATATGGTAACCTTATCTGTAATAATTTCGGCATCCGTGCAAATATATCTCTAAGAATATTTTAAATTAAGATCAAATTTGGGTTTTCGTTTTACTAGTCAAATTTTATACTTATACTTAGCATCGCGTCTTACTAACCGTTTGGGTTATATGCTTATGTAGTATTTACACTAATAAGTCAGGAATTGGGAAGATTGAATAGGGTGGAAGTTAACCCTCATTTGTTTAGAGGTAGAGTTGAAAACCATTTAGGAAAAACCACACCAGTTTACCCGAGTGATATTCGAACCTTGATCTCCCCGTACTCGGCAGTCTAGCTCAACACGAATCTAGCGCGTTAGCTAACTATGCCACCGGGGCGGGTTACTAGTCAAATCAATCTCAAGAATATAGATACACGTGTTTGGAAGTGTCAAGGAAATACATTTTCATTCATAATAACTTAGAAATAAATTTTTGACAATCCCCGCTTACGAATAGTATTTTTTTATGCATGAGCTAAGTTTAATTAAAATAGTTAATTAAAAAAATACCATTTGGGAGCTTAAACCTTTATAAAATACACTCTAAATTTTAATTAATTATGTTCATATTCATTCATTTTATTTAAATATATTATTTGTTCACATTATATATATATATATAAAATAATGAAACTTCATTTTCAATTTCCACTACCTTCATATTTTCTCTGTACTACGCATGAATAAAACAAGTTTAAACACATTTTTATGAGCCTACTAAAGAAGCAATTATGTAGAATTTACTGATAAAATGTTTTAATTGTTAATAACCTCACTTATGGACTACCTAAGGGATGTGTAAACAAGAAGGCCAAATGACAAAAAGAAAATGTTCAGTAGGCCAAATACTTTTTATTTATTGATTTTTCCTCAAAATTCAATCAAATATGATAATATAAAAACACATAATATACTGACATGAATAGGTTTAGACTACATTGAGATCATGTAACAATCATAAATACCTCAGTCATTTAATATGTTTTTAAATTCGTTTAAAGGATTTATATAATGGGATGTAGGAATGTGGAATCTAAATAAAAGTACTATCGATAATGTAATCATTAAAAGTATCAAAAGGAAAGATATCGATACCGTACAAGTATCGAAAGAAAAGTTTCGATAGCAATAAGAATCGGTATCGAAATTTTAAACTGAAAAAAAAAAGTTTTTTTTTAATCTAGTAATAATAATTTCAATTTTTACATCATAGTTGTATTTCCATATTTAGTTAAACATTGAAAATTAAAATGGTTTTTAATATTTCAAAACAAATTTTACAAGATGCTTTCTCGCTATCTAAATTCTTACAAAAAAGAACTTCCATAATTCACTTCTGGGAGGTTACATTTATTAACTACATTCTTCGTTTATATACTCCATCAAGATAGATTATTAACTATTGACAAACAATAGAATAATTGGCGTCCTTTTATGCTTCGTCTGCTTGGGACACCCTTGAGGTGACTTGAGTTCATCGAGCTCTACAAAAGATTCTTTTGTTTAGTTTTTGATGACCGTGCTCATTGATAGAGGAAGGGGTAGTAGACTAGTCACCAATCGCAGTGTCAATTGTTCTTCCTTTTCCTCCACAGTCCACCCTAGAAAACATTTAGTTCCAGACTCCCAGCATTAGTGAAATTAAGGCAATTGGCCCTTTTCATTTGGCGTTAAAATGCAAAACCATAGGAGCAAACTGCTATCTTCAAGAATTTTTATTGTTTTACAATTTTCTTTTCGGAAACGGTTTGTTCAAGAATAGAAGCATGTTGATTAAGTTATACTTTTATATACACACCTCTTATATAATTTTAACAGTGATCAAATAATAATAATTTTGACATTTTTCAATAGAAAAACCGGCAGTTTCATAACAAAAAATAAAAAAATATAACTATTAATAAACATTGATACATTATCTTAGTAGGGGCGTTGAGAATATTAACATAAACATTTCACTCGTTCTCGAGAAAACTGACATTTACAAAAGTATGATTTTTCCTCAAGACCTGTCTTGTAGCTAACGCCATCTACGGTTTCCGTGAATCATCTGTTCTTGTTGGCGCGAAAGGATACTTTGGTCGGTTGTGAAGCCATGTCTTTCACCCTTTCGCCCAAAATCCCACAAAATAGGTTTTAGACTTGCATTCGACAGGGCCAAGGGCCTTAACAAAAAAGTTGTTTCTTAAGAGACCGATCCTATACCGGAGTAAAAACATAGGAAAAAATTATCGATTAATAAAATACGAGTATTGAAAGAAAAAATATCGATTCTTTTTTCACATCCCTTATGGGAAGTGAGGTGAGGGTAACTGTGAGGGGGTGATTTTCAAGAGGGAGGACATATGCTCATCAGTAAGTGGATTTTTAAGATCATGTTTCCTAAGCTGTATGTTTTAAAACACTTGTTCACGTGAATATGAGGATGCAAATATTGTCATGTATTTTTGAACATGATTTACAAAGTTTGCAAAAATTGATTTTGGCGTGGTTTTGTAAAAATACAGTTTTGTTGTGTTTAAAATTAAAAAAAAAACTTACTTCACAACGCAGCACATTTAAATTATCTATCCCGTGGGCTTGATTGAACAAAACAACAGACCGTATCTGGCCCGCGGGCAGTAGTTTACCCATCCCCGATACAAGGCACCACTATCACAATAAACTAGACTGACGACGACAAGAATATTGGGGTTAGAATCCCTGTAGGGTGTACTAAGGGTGGTTATCTTAACTGATTTTCCGTTATAGCCCTGCGCAAATGCGGGTACACTGCCTCTAAATTCAACATTTGTCATCCTTAACTCATTAGCGTAATAATTAGTATATATGCCTATAAACTGAACAGATAGTAAAACTCAGTGCAAAAAAAAGCCTCACTTCTTTATAAGCTTTTTTTTAATGTGTAGGAATAATAAAAACACAGGTTTTAGAACATAAAAAAACCCCAATATAAACTAATGTTTGATACAACGTTGAATATTACAGAAGTATACATGAACATTGTTCATTCGCTCGCATCAAAAGCATCCATTATTGAGGATGCTTCTGTTCCCCTTTTTTTTTTTTTTCTCTTTTTCAGAATGACACTGGCNCCGCACTATCTATCTATACCTTAGAGTGGAGACTCTTGTCAACACGCATTCATAGTTTCGTAACAACGAACAAGCCAAGCGCACACACACACACACACACACACACACACACGATCAAACAAAAACAATATAATGTTTGCTCTTCGTGTCGTACCGCTATGATTTACGACTGATATAACTCAAATACGCCTGTTTATGTTTTATTTAACGGATCATGATTTATGATGATATTTACATGAGAGCTAAGTGATATCGAAATCGTTAATTAAAATATAATAACTGTTAATCGATTAACTGTTGTACTCGAATTTGATACAACTGTAATTTACTTCACACATATTTACTACTTATTGGCTTCAGTTTGACTAAAAACTAAACTCAATGGCTAATTTGTTGAACATAATATAGGGTATTTAAAATATATGACTAATCTATTTGTTTTATATACACTTTTAATGTTTAATATAATACATCTATATGTACATCACATACATATTTTGCATATTTTCTATTTTTATTTATTTTACTTTATATGTATAATTATTTATTCAATGTATATATAGTGCAATTATGTTATTTTATGTGTTGTAATATAATGAAGTAAAAAAATAAAGTCTAAAATTAATTTACCGCTGGTAGTATTTATTTTTATTTTTTTATTTATTTAGCACCGCATCTTACTACCCGTTTGGGTTATACGCTTAAGTACTAATTACTCTAATGAATTAGGAATTGGGAAGGTTGAATTAAAGGAAGTGAACCCGCATTTGCGTGGAGGGAGAATGGAAAAGCATTTAGGAAAAACCACCCCCAGTTCACCCGACCGAGATTGGAACCTCGATCTCCCCGTCCTCGGCAGGAGAGCTTGACCCGAGAAGCGCGTTAGCCAACTACGCCACCGAGGCGGGTTCACTGTTAGTAGAATATCTTAATGTGTTGGGGTAAATTGTTTGTCTCAGGACCCGATGTTCGTGGGTTCAAACCTAGCCGGGGTTGACGGCTTCTTGAGCGACACAAAATCCGTAGCACAACTTCCTTCAGGTGAGGTGAGGGGAGGGGAGGGGGGGGGAGGAGTAAGGCCCTCGGTCCCATGTCGATTGTGGCATGTAAAATAACACTGGAAGGGTCCGTGAAAGTATCTCTCCGTCGAAATTAATAGGTTCTTTCACGCTCGCTCTTAAGCTTCTCTTTTGTTTTTCCCGAGAAAGTATCGAGAGCTAGCGTCAGGAAGTGTATCCAGCTGTAAATTAGGTCTGCCAAAACAAATATGGTAAGTTCTTGTGACTTGCCGTAAAAAAAACATCGACCATGAATGAGCGGGATAAAATGTACGCAAAGAAGAAAATACTCCAGTACAACCTCCTATATCCGGAACTATCATATCTGAAACAGTTAATAGCATTTTTATTTATGTATATTTTTTTTTCAGTAGCTTAACAGCCAAATAAAGGGATTACGTCTGTAAAACCTTTATTTGTTAAGATATACAAGTTGGGAAAAAAAATTAATCAAAATAAAATCTCAGAATTTTTTTTAAGAAGAAATGATAAATTTAGTTTTTTTGTGTATGGGTTTAACTTTATTATATTGAGTAACCATTTATTTAAATACTGTATGTACTGTACAATGTACATACATATACAAAAAATACTTTACTTTAACTATGTATGTTATGTAATTTATATATATTTTTTTCCTTTTAACTCTTCAAATGGGTATTAATTTCATATCCGAAAACTTGCTTATCCGAAACGAGTTCAACCTCCTTTATTTCGGTTATCAGAGTTTTTAATGTATATCTGAGAATATTATTATTATTATTATTATTATTATTATTATTATTATTATTATTAGCGCCACTGCGTCTTACTACCCGTTCGGGTTATACGCACTTACGCTAACGTGTAATGGTAGGGTGATTGTGAGATGAAATGGAGGACCTACAGTTTAACGTGGAATCCGAACCACGGTGGAGGCCTGTCATTCCACACATTCACAAGTTGTGATTAATACACGTCTTGTCAGAGGTGAAGGAAGGGTTTTGGTAATCAGATAAATCCGTGTGTCGGGACCGAGCTGAGAATATTGATTGTTTAATGAACCAGGGATTGCTACGTGTAAATTAATACATCTACCCTTCATCTACCCTGAAAGGTAACAAGCTTACCTTGCATTATTCCACTATGATGGTTTAGCTCTTAGTGTAATCCGACAAGGGAAGCCTGTTTGTTACCTTTCATGGTAAATGGAGTGTACATAACTATTCTGCAAGTTATGAAATAATAATTTATATTCTACGGCGGGATTCGATTATGTTTTCTAATTTCTGTGACGTAAAACTGTTTTGTGTTTGAAAATGAAGCAGGAAGCTATATCAAGTTCACTAAAACACTTATTCCGCTCTACGGGTGAGGTTTACTCCACGGATACTGACTGGATAGTGTGCCTGACTCTAACAAAGGTGGGTCGAAGCTAGATCCAGAACAAATATACCTAATTTATTTTTACACCCTTAATATTTCGCACCATTTAATCAGATGTACAGTATTAGACTAGACTGCCGATGACAGGGAGGTCGAAGTTTGCTTGGTCGGGTGTACTGAGGGTGTTTTTCCCAAAATGGGTTTACAATTTTTTTTTGCACGAAAATGTGGGTACACTTGCTTTATTATAACCTTCCTAATACCTAAATCACTAGCGTAATTAGTGCATAAGCGTATAGCTTGGACGGGTAGTAAGTACTACAAATTTGCTCTCTTAGTAATGCACATTTAAGTTAATCAATTCATCTGATTGTTAGCTAGTATTAACATTAGAAATTACCTATAAAATATAGTATATACAACAAAAAATACCTGTATCAGTGGAAAAAGCGCATCAATCTCGTCTTGTTTGGTTTATAGATGACAAGAAGCTAGAGGTTTGGATACTATTTGGGTTTACTAATATGTTATTCACCACTCTCCTTTGATGTAAATGTGGGTACATTTTCTTTAAATACAAGCTTATTCATCACTACGCCATTATAATGGGATGGAGGAGAGTGCGAGTCAATTGAGGTATTTTTTAATTTTTAAAAAAATATTTAAAAAAATGTTTGGACAAATTAAATGAAATATTGCTTCAGTAGCAACGTTTAGTTTAATTTTCTACACATCGTAATCTAAAAAGTTTTTGAATGTTTGTCATGATCATAGTAGCATTTGACCAAACCACATATTAGACGAAGAGAAAAATGTCTTGGCCAAATTACGCATATCTTATGACTGATATCTGAGAACTTTTGAAGTATATATATACCTTAAAAAAAGAATATATATATTATTTTTTTAAATTTATCACCGCGTCTTACTACCTGTTCGGGTTATACGTTTAAGTACCAACAAAGCTAATGGATTTAGAAATTGGGAAGGTTGAATTTAGAGGAAGTGAACCCCCATTTGCGTGGAGGGAGAGTGGAAAACCATTTAAGAATAACCACCCCAGCTCACCCGACCGAGATTCTAACCTCAATCTCCCCTTCTTCGGTAGTCTTTGAACCGCAATCTCCCCTTCCTCGGCAGTTTAGTTCAACACGAATAGCGCGTTAGTTTACCACCATCCGAGACGGATAAGATCAAAATGTGTAGACAGTTAAACTAAACATTATTTACTGAAACAATCTTTGGTTAATTTGAGTCAAACTTTTTCTTTCTTTTTGTTAGCACCGCATCTTAGTATCCATTTGGGCTATACGCTGATGTACTAACTACGCTTATTTTTTTTAGGGGTTACGAAGGTTATATTTATAGAAAGTATTCCCGCATATGCATGCAGGAAGAACGAAAAACAATTTTTGAGAAACCACCCCCAGTAGCTCCGACCGAGATTCGAGCCTCGATCTTCCCGCTATCGGCAGTCTAGTCTACTGCAAGAGTAGTGCGTTAGACCACGCGGCCACCGAAGTGGGTCTTTTTTTGTTGTTGTAAAAACATAAAAAAATACGTACTATATTAACTCGCGTTCCCTTACATCCCGCATTAAGAGTAAACGTGTTGATAGCCCGGACGGGTAATAAGACACAGAACACGAAAAAAAAACCTACCAACCTCAAACAAACATGGTCTTTTAAAGTTTAGCTGGAATGAGCCTTTTAGTTGGGTCTTTAGTCTGAAGAGATTATGATGTCGGTTGAATTTGAGGGTTTGTGTATGTTTGTGTGCGAGAGAGAAGGATGTTTAGAGAAGGGGGTGAGAGGGATGTCTGATGAAGTCTCATCTTGTTGAGCTCGGTCTGGAAGAAAGGAGGAGAGGAAGTGGCAAGAGGAGGGGGGGGGGGGGAAGAGTCAACACAATATCTGGCAACCAAACAGCAATTACTGGCGTAGTGTATTCGGGTCAGAGTATTGTCACAGTGTCTCAGATGACACAGGGGTTGAGTATGTAGGCCAGCACTACACTCAGGGTGAGAGGGTCACGGTTGAGGGAGGGGAAGAAAAAAAACACGGATGGACGATATAAGATGACGTCGGGACGATATAACAACTCGGAAATTAACCCCCACCCCCACCCCCTATTCGGGTAGTCCATTTAATGCGGGGGAGAAGGGTGATCTAGTTTTAAGAGATGTATTTTTACAGATATATATATTTTTTTGCTGAAATATTTAAAATATTACTTCAATAGATACGTTTAATTTAATCTCAACAGTAATTCTTGAATATTTGTCATGGGCTTATTATAATTTGGCTAGGACTTTTTAAATGATAGGAAAAGGTCTCGGTCAAAATTCCACAATGATCATGATAAATATTCAAGAAATGTTTTAACTACTATTTGTATAAAATTAAAATTAATGTATAATAATAATAATAATAATAATAATAATAATAATAATAATAATAATAATGGCCTTTAATTCGCTGGTATAGTTAAGGCCTTCTCTTACACTAAACTTGAGTTGAATACAACATACATTACCTTTATTGAAAAAAAACACACATTTAAATAGAGCAAAACTTAAATAAGTAAAAAAAAAGTTCTCATGGTCACTCATGATTTATTTTATAAAGTAGTCTAATATTTATTTTTACTTTCTCTCGAACCCCTCGGAGAAAGAAATATTGTAAACGTAAAAAAATAAAATAATACGGAACTCGATATTTGGATATATGTTGACGTTTAATGACCCCCTGGAACCAAAAAAGTGGCTGTCGCGATGCCGTCCGTCTGTCTGTCTATATCTTGGCCTGGAACAGTAAGTATTTTACCGATATGGATGAAACTTGGTATCTACTGCTTTCAGAAGGTTCTCATGAGTAGTTTTTGGAATTAAATATCTAACCCTCAAATTAAGGGTTGTTTATTGAAGGGCAAAGATAGAAAAGAAAATTACATTTTCGAAATTAGCTCTAACGAATTTGATTAAATTTGGTAGCTAGGCATTGTTGAAAATTAAAAACAAAATGTTTAATATCATTGTTCCATGAACATAATTTTAAGGGTAATTTACTTAAGCATAAATGTCCCATTTTGCTCATATATTCAAAATGATTTGTGATACGAAATAAATTAACACTATAAAGTTGTAGTAGTATTCAAAATTAAAATGTTTTATTTGGAATATATTTTTATAAAACCAGTAGTTTCTGAGCTATAAGCAAATATATGTATATATATGACGATTTTTTTCATGGAGGTTTTTGAAGACAAAACTTGATTGTTCTGGTTTTACGTGTAACAGTCTTCGGTGGAGTGTTCCTGCAACAATGTATATTATTCCGTTTCTCAAAATATCTTGCCAGTTTTTATTAAATGTCTCAATTTTAAGATAAAAGAGAAAGAAAGTCCGTGCAGTGCACCATTCTGCTTTTATATTTTGGATACATTTTTCTATATATAAAAACCACAAATATACAAAATTTAATTCATGTTCCCTTACAAACACCCTTAAAATAGTTTGATGTAATGAGTGAGTTATTACAAGCTCGCTAGTCGTAAGCCCTAGCTCAGTCAGTAGCGCGTCTTATCTACTAAACTAAGGGTATAGGTTTGATTCTTGGAATGACAAACATTTATCTTTTGTAGGATTGTTGCTTCCCTTTTCACAAGGATGAATTGACGGCCGGGGTACTGGGTGCTATGTGTTTGCATATAACAAGTTATTCTGTAAGTTGTCTGTTGACATGTTGATTCAGAAAGTGCATATTAAGAGAAAGGAAATATTTTTGCAGTCTCATACCAAAAATATATGTTTTTTTGACCAAAACAAATTTAATATTAATTCAGTAGAAACGTTTGGTTTGGTTTTACAGAAATATTAATCTTAACAGTTCTAGAATAGGCTAGAATTTCATCAGCATAATGGAAATTGAACATAAACTTTAAAAATGAAGATACAAAGTTCTCGTTTAGTTTTAGGTTGCCCGTGACAGATATTCAAGAACTGTTGAAATTATTATATGAAGGAAATTAAACTAAATGTATGTACTGAAGAGATATTTTATTTATATTATCCTAAAAAGGAATTTTTGATTTAAAAACTGTACAAATATGATCCTTAAGATGGGAATGTAGGTCAAGCAAGAAAAGGGCAATAGCTTATAGTTTAATTTTCTTCACATGGTGGGTGATATCAACAGTTGTTGAATGTCTGTCAAGGGTGTTCTGGAATTTAACGACAACTTTTTCTCTTCATTTAAAAAGTATGCCGCTATTCAAGTGTCAGATATGCAACGACTGTTGATATCACCCACCATGCGAAGAAAATTAAACTCTAGGTTTCTATTGAAGCAATATTTTATTCATTGGGACAAAATACCTGTTTTGATATAAAAACTGCTAAAACGCTGCCCTTAACTCGCGTCTCCTACAACCCTACCTTGCATTGAGTTTTCTTCCACCTAACTTTATGGAAGTTAATCTCAGAGTAAATTAGATTGGTTCTGACAGAGGAGTTGAGGTTCAAATTTTAATCGGGTGCATTAGGGGTAATTCCAAACATTGGATAGATCAATGTATTTTTTACAGCCCACCTCTAAGTTAATGTTTGTAAAGTTCCTCAAATTACCTTCCTCACACTTATCCCTAAGATTAATCCACTAACTAACCGTTGTGTAAAATTAACCTTTTAACAAAAACTAATAGTGTGATTCGTAGACAACATATTTAAAAACACCACCTTGTTTTATATTTTAATGGCACTTAAATAAAATAAGGCACAATTCAGTAGTGGCGAAAAGAAGTGTCTGGTTTTAATTTAATATTGAGGGATAGTGATGTTGTTGTTAAACATTTTTCAAGAACATTTTGCAAACTACAACTGATTTAATTTTTTTTATGAAAAGTTAAAATGTATTCTTTACTCGTTTTAAAGTATCATAAAAACTTATATGACTATTATTAAACGCTGGCGATGTTAAAAGCCAACCTACGACTATAATAAAGAACGGATAATTTATGTTGCAAATCGCAAAATAAAAGGATAAAAGTTTAATCAAGATTTTTGGGGAAAATACATGGTAATTTTTGAATCCTTAACCATCTGATCTAGGGCTGGAGATAGGGTGGGGGTGGAGACGGCAGGCAATATAACGATTCCAAAAAATAAGGGAAGGGTGGCAACCCTAAGCTTAGCGCATATTGCTCGTGACGAGAAGCCAACACTCATATGTGATGTTCCTTTTAAGTAGGGGTGTATGAAGTTCATTTTTTCGATTGAAGCGAGGTCGAAGCAAACATATTAAATATTCCCGAGCTTGAATACAAGTGGAATATTTTATTAATATAAAAATGGTTGAAAAAATTATATTATATATTTAATTATAACTTTAAAACTAAACATTTTATTAATATAAAATTGTTGAAAAAAATATATGTTGTATTAATATATATAACTTTAAAACTAAATATGTTATTGGTGTGTTTTATTGCAAAAAATTTACAGATTTCATCCACAGTAATTATTGATGAATAATCTTACTGTCACCATACATTTTTGTCACATACATTATCTAATAACGGACAATTTATAATATTGAACAAAAACATGTAATTTGTTTGTCAATATGTTTATTGGTGAAGCTTCGTAATTGTCGAATTATCTCATATTCCTTCTTTTAGGTTTCGAAGAGAAGTTTGAGGGTGAAATCACTTAACCTACTTTCTTGGCCAACCTACCCTTGACTTTTACAAATGGACTCATCCAGCTGTGAATAACACGTAACTGTTAATTCTTTATTCAATCAAAGGACACGCACTATTTACCTCATCTGACTAATAACCAGCCACGTAGTGTAGTGTTCAGTGCACTTGGATACTAGCCCAAGTGTCTCGCACTTAATTCTCGTCTGGTTACCTTGGGTATTTTTCCTGAAAGCAGTATTATCCCAATAGTCATCAGGGTCTGGTTAGCTAGGCCTAAGTTAGGTGTAAGTATTTACACTGGTTCCACACCCTCCTACTTAGTATCACCCTCATACTCACCATCACCCTCATACTCACCATCACCCTCATACTCACCATCACCCTCATACTCACCATCACCCTCATACATCACCATCACCCTCACCTCACCTCATCGGGACATGGAAAGAGCCTCCACGGAAAGGATGTAAGCTTAGTACATTCGGGCTTTCCTTGGGCAATGGTACATTAGTACTGGATAATATTTCCACAAATTGGTTTACAAATGATGTAGCCTAGATGCGCAATATTATTATCTGAATAATACAATTGACTGGCTTAGATTTGATGTTATGATCATTCAAAAGGAATCGTTAAGAAAAGGAATCGAAAACTGCCAATAGACGCACGTGTTCGTAATTATGTCAACGACTCAAAAATCTTCTTGCAGTCATGAAAGTGTTTCTTGGGATTGAATTTAACACTATAATTATTAAAAACTCAAGAATTCATATTAAATGCAAAGGACAGTTTAAGAGTATATTGCAAGAGGATGGGTTAAATAATATAGTTACAATTATTTGTCTCAAAATTTATCTGCGCAATTTAATGGTTTCTTGTAAAGGCTATGTGTTATTAATCTTAGTAAGCAAATTGAAAACATAAATAATAGAAAAAGGAAAGATTGTTAAAATTATTACAAAATTAAATGGTTGTTTGACACAAATTATTAAGTAATTGCTAATATACTTAATCTAAGATAGCGTTTATTTGCCCATAACTGAAGTTGGATTTAAAATGTAACTGACAATTAGTTGTATTTATAATAATAATAATAATAATAATAATAATAAAAAATTCAAACATAATAATAATTTTTCTTTAAAAATCAAAATAGATTAGAGTTTGCTTAAAGGAATTAAAAGTTTTAATGTGTGAAGAAAACATTCATTCGTTTTGAGCCCGTTAAAATATTCGTTTAAATAAGTTGATAAATAAATATTTATGAACGCAACCATTTGTACTAAATTTAAATTTAAAGTATTTTACTGCGAAGGTTAATAGTATCCCCTTGACTGAATACAATATGGCTCAGTCTTACTACTCGTAATGGATCCAAGATTGCTACAGTAGCCTCATAGCTTCTTTCGTCCTTACTGACAGCTCACATATGACTTCTGACAGTCATCATTTAGGTATATACCTAAATTTTCACTGTCAGAAGTGACAGCTGCTAAATTCATGTGTTTTGCAGATCATATGGTTCGGCGTAGGGATACATAATTTGGTCTGGTAACTTTTCAAAGCCGTCAGCTGTGAGCTGTCAGTCAGCACCAAAGAAGCCATGGGGCTACTGTACTTTTAGAGGTAAACGGATTTGAAATCTTGGTTAATGAGTCAATGATCAATATTGACATGTATTTAATTTGTAAATACTCAACGAACAGTCGAAACATGGACAAAACCATAATATGTAGTATGAAAATGGTTTTAAAGTATAAAGGGAAAAAATATGTTAAGAATTTGAACAAATATTGATATTGCTTAGTTGGAATATAACTCTTCATTTTGACATAATCGTTTTTATATTTTTGAATACCCCAAGACTCTAAATTTCCACAAAAGTAATGTATGCCACTCAAATAATTGTAATGTAGAATATTTAGGTAGAATGTAACCAACATCAAAGGTATGGATAGATATAGAAATAAACTGCAAATAATTAAACAAAACATATATACATATAGTTCTAACATTGTTTAATACGTATCTTTAATAATTTGAGGCTAATAATTGTAGGTATATAATATATAAATATATATAGATATGTATATACACATCATTAAAAATTATCTCCATACATGATTTAAAAACTTATTTATAATACATTTCAAACGCGAAGAGATTCCTTTCGACAGTGATTCCCGGGGTTTTACCCAGTAAACATATACACCTTTAAAATAAATAGGGTCCGTTTAGGTGGCCTCTTGGTCTAAGGCGTCCTTCTCGCAATATACTGCCTAAAACGGGGAGATCGTAGTTCAATCCCAGTCAGGTGTGCTGATGAGGGTGGTTTTTCCTAAATGGTTTTACACACACACACACACACACACACACACACACACACACACACACACACACACACACTCTCTCTTCGTGAAAATGCGGATACACTTCACTTAAGCTCAACCAAGCTAACCAATTAGCGTATTTAGTTTATAGGCGTACATCCCAAACAGGTAGTATGAAACAGTGCTAAAAAAAATAAAGTTTATACATTGAAGAAGTAATAATTTCCAGCATAAGTTCAAACGTTTTGTGATATTTGTTCAAACCTTTAGATCAATACATTTTTTAGACGCCACAAACATTTTTTTTCATGATTTGGGGAACCTTTTATTACTGGCTCATACATATTCGCCGACTTACGTAAATTATACATAATAATTACAATACCATTTTTTACCTGGCTCGTATGGAAAATAATAAC
This sequence comes from Timema shepardi, assembly GCA_902151425.1. Classification (NCBI taxonomy): domain Eukaryota; kingdom Metazoa; phylum Arthropoda; class Insecta; order Phasmatodea; family Timematidae; genus Timema; species Timema shepardi. The sequence goes on from CABFVX010000297.1 coordinate 238,148, forward strand.
AATAATAATATAATTGCTACTATTGATAACTGTTAAAATAATAAATAAAACTAATATTCTTCTTGATGATAATAATAGTAGATCAGTAAGTACATAAGTGACTAAATTATGAATCGCTAGTAGTAAAAAAAACTGATTTGTCGTCGACTATTATGTTTCAACGTTTTTCATTTCAAGAGCCAAATCTATTATCAGTTTGCATCGTGGCCCGAAGATATATTTAGTAATGTCATCAACTTGATTTAGGCCTTAAAACCATATTCAATAAACAATTATTTCAATACTTATATATAAATAATATTGTTTTATTGGTATAATATTTCAAATTTCGCTGCAAAAAAAAAAGTTTATCAATATTTCCAAAATGTATTATTAAATATACACGTACACACAGTTTCACAAAACAGCATTACATTATAAATATATCTGTAACATATTTTTACTAATCAAATAAATGCATATTAAAATGCGATTATGACCTTTTAAAATAAATATTTGGGTTTGAGCCATTAGTTGTTTCACAGTTACCCCCCCCCCCCCAAGACTTACCTTTAATTTTTCTACAGGAAACCATGAGGGCCATATTTTCAGTGGGCGAAGGCCCCCAAGTTTGGACACTCTGGTCCAAGGCATCACTATCTCACGATTGGATTGCCGACGATGGGGGATCGGTATTAAACCCCACTCGGGTGTAAATAAGGTCGGTTTTCCATTTTATTTTTACGCAAATGGGGGTGCGATTCCTCTAAATTTAACCGTCTTCATTCCTAGCAAATTAGTTTAACTAGTAAATATGCGTGTAACCCGGACGAGTAACAACGATACGTGATGCCAATAATAATAATAATAATAATAATAATAATAATAAAATAAAATAATGATAACAAAATAATAATAAAAAATAATAATAAAACAATTTTTTAAAAAAAGTCTCTAATTATAAAATTGTTGTTTATTTAAAATATAATATTTTGCGTGTGTCATTAGCTGCAGTAACAAGATGAATTCAACGTGACCTTTTTCTGCATGACAGAGCAAGGAATTCGTTACAAGATTCTCGCTCCACCCGGGGGGGAACGGTATGTGGCGGTTCCAAGGAGGACGGCAAGAGCCGGAGTGAGGTGTAACGGACAAGAGTGTTTCGATTATGATAAGTGTCAAGTGGTAGAATAGAGAGAGAGACTGGAGGAAGTAGGGGAGAGATAGATACAGAAGACAAAGGGATTGGGTGTTTTCTACTCACTTTTACCAATATTGTTCTCGCAAGTGTAAGTGTGGGGGAGCCTTCTAGGATTATTAGCGATTTCATCGTGTTTATTTGTTAAAAGTGAGTCGAGAATACCAATCTGTTATTGATATAAAGTATTCTTTAAAATGATATCATTGATAAATATATCATAATTATGGTATCGAGTAACTTAGTGGTCTCCAAACGTTTTGTTATGGGTGGCCGAATTTTATTTTTATTTTGATCTTATGCCTCGAAAATATAGGAGCATTAAACTAAATGAAGATAAAAAAACCTACCTTTAATTTAATATATATATATAAATAAAGATGCATAGTACACATTTCCTTACAAAACACCGTAAACTGTGTGTGTGTGTGTGTGGTATGAGTATCCTTAAAGACGACCCAAATATTAATTATTTATTCATAGCTATCATTGGGAGAGTTCATATACATAACATTAACCGGCCCCTGGTTCGGTTCTCGGCTGGCACCTTGGTTATTTTCCCGGGAAAATACCCAAATGGTCACCAGGGCTTGGTTAGCTAGGTTTGAGGTTAGGTTTAAGTGTTTTTACTGGTTACACACCCTCATACTCACTATCATCTCATCGGTACGTGGAAAGAGCCTCCACTAAAAGGATGTACGATTAGTACATTTAGGCCTCCCCTGAGCGGTATATTAATACTGGATAATCTTTACACAAACTGAGATACTAATGTTTTACCCCATATATATGTGCATATTTGGGCAGCAACACAATATATACCATTATGCTTGCTATTGTAGAGTATGACTTAACTCTTCCGTCACCGCGCGCTCTTGAACTCTGGACCCGCCGTGTGTGGCGCTAGAGGGAAGGTCACGTGGTCTTTCTCTCTGGCTTCCTACCGGGCGGGACCAGAGTTCGACTCCAATCACTTTCATTGTGTTAGTAGAATATCATAGGGCTTGCTTGCACATGATGCCAAAGAGTGGTATCGGACATTGTTCTTGATTTAGATCTGTTCTTATTGTAACATAACAGAAACATGTAAACTTTAAATGGCTACAAAGGCTTTCAGCTGTAGCTAACTATTATTTATCATTATTAGCACCGCGTCTTACTACCCGTTCGGGTTATACGCGCTTACGCTAAATGGTAGAGTGATTGTGAGATGAAATGGAGGACCTACAGTTTAACGTGGAATCCGAACCTTGGAGTAGGCCTGGCACTCTCCACATTCACAAGATGTCTTGTCAGAGGTGAAGGAAGGGTTTGGCGATCAGATAAATCTGTGCCGGGACCGAGGATTGAACCCCGGACCCCAAGCACAGAAGTCCGACACCTTACCCCTAGACCACCAGGTCACCCCTTTAGCTAACAAATAAATGTTAAATGATCGGGCATCGGACATTATTCTTTATTTGGATCAGCTCTGGTTGTAACGTAACAGAAACCAGCCTTCTACAAGGGACTAAGTGGCTAAAAGGGTTTCATTAACACCCAGAATGCAGACAACAAGAGGGTTTCATGAACATAAAAATAACAAGAGTGTTTCACAAGTGATCCAAAATTGCAATTTAAAACCAATATACAAAAAATACACCACGAAATATTGCCAAAAGGTTATGTGTCTAAATATTTCAATTTACACATCTATTCTTACTTTTGTACTGTCAGAAACTTTTACGATAAATTTGAAGACATTTTTCTAGATCTTTACTGGTGGTTGTTTATAATATTAGAATATACATGCTTAAGTACCTAATCAATCAGTTGTACGTGAAGGTCCATTATATATATTCTGATAATATTGGTTAGATAATGAGTAGTTTCGTGACTTATACGGTTACCCAAACATATTAAGGATAATAGACCGAGTCGGAGTATTCATGTGGCACGTAAGGATCGAAACAACATTTTAGTTGGGAAACCTGAAGCTACCGGACTCCTTTGTAGGCCAATACACCATTGGTAGGATGATGGGAAAATTGATTTGAAGGGGTTTGGATGCTGGAGGTGTATCAGGATATGGATACTTTACAATCCCACAGGGTCAGATAATTTGATGGTTATTTAGTTTTAACTTCAATGAATGTTATCTTCATATATGAAAATTTTAAGTCTTTTTAACAAACTTTACTCTATTTTGTTTTTAAATAAAAATTCTCATTTTAACGGTTGCATTATTTTTTTTTTATAAATACAACCAACTGTCCATTGTGATTTTAATCCAACGTCAGTTGTGGACAAATAAATGCTATCCTAGATAAGGTATATTAGTGATTACTTAATAATTTGTGTCAAATGGATCATTTAATTTTGTAACAATTTTATCAATTGGTCCTTTTTCTGTTATTTATATTTACAATTTACTTGCAAAGATTAATGACACATAGCCTTTACTAAAAACATTAAATCGAGTAGATATACTTTAATCCAAATAATTGTAACGATATTATTTTATCTGCCCTTTTGCCACCTAAAATTAAACTGTCCCTTACATTTAACATGAATTTTTAAATTTTAAGAATGTGGAGGTTAACCATTACTTTCATAACTGCAAGACGACCATTGATTCGTTGATAACATTACCTACACGTGCGTTTACTAGCAGCTTGAAATTCCTTTTCTTCTTCTTCTTCTTATTAGCACCGCGTCTTATACCCGTTCGGGTTATACGCACTTACGATAATGTGTAATGGTAGGGTGATTGTGAGATGAAATGAAGGACCTACAGTTTAACGTGGGATCCGAACCATGGTGGAGGCCTGGCATTTCCCACATTCACAAGATGTCTTGTCAGAGGTGAATCCTTTTCTTAACAAGTTCTTTTGAATGGTCATAATATCAAATTAAAGCCAGTGAATTGTATTACTCTGATAGTAATATTGCGCGTCTAGGTTACGTCATAGTTTGTGGAAATATTAGCCAGTATTAATGCAACAGTCCATTGCTAATCGCACATCCTTTCCGTGGAGGATCTTTCCAGATGGTGATAATATCAATACCTATTAAATTATACTATCTCTGAAAATTGACGGCATGACTTCGTATGATAATTATATTAAAATTGTTCTAGAACATTTAATAAATGTCCAAAAAGTTACTTTCTATCTAAATCGGATTATAGGTGTTTCTTACCCAGCATATGAAGCTACCTTAGTGACAAGGGTAAAGTTTCATAGCTAAGGATATGACTGATGTTGTGTCTTCAGTTTACGAGGTCAACTAATGCCTACGCCATTAACCGGACAGTTCCCTTAGCCCTGACCTACCGAACTCGTAAATAACTTTGAGTAATATTGTGAGTGCTCAAGTTAGTTTTACTGGCGAACATTTGTTTTCGCTGTTCTCAGAAGTCCCGGTAATAATTTACCACCGCGGTAATAACGGGAGGGTAGTCTAGACTCTATAGACATCACGAGGGTCTAGTGATAGACAATGCCTGACATTACGGAGGCTATTAATTCGATATTTTGTGTACAGGTCTGGACAAAACTACTTTAAACAGCCCAATTAAGACGGGGTTGAACGTAACCAGAGCTAAGCTCAATTTTTTTTTTTACCAAGAAAAACATTCTGAGAGTAAAAAACGTTTCAATAGATATGTTTAGTTTAATTTTCTGCACATTTTTATCTCAAAACCAACCTCGGTGGCATTGTTAGCTAACGCGATAGTTTTGTGTTGCGCTAGACTGCTGAGGACGGGGAGATCAAGGTTCGAATCTTGCTCGGGTGAACTTGTGGTTGTTTTTCCTAATTGGTTTTACACCTTTTCCACGCAAATACGAGTTCACATCCTATATATTCAACCTTCCCAATTCCTAGCCCATTAGCGTAATTAGTACTTAAGCGTACAGACTGAACGAGTATTAAGACGTGGTGTTGAGTATTATTATTATTATAATTATTATCTAAAAAGTTATTGAATACCAGTCATGAGAATAGTAAGGTTTTATTAGAAATTTTTTAAATGAAGGAAAAATTTATGATAAAACTCCACGATGGCTACAACATATAATCAATAACTCTTGGGAACACTATGTTTAGAAAATTAAACTAAAGATATCTACCGAAGAAATATTTTATTTACGTTGGCCAAAAAGTTTTTTTAACCATACAAATATAGACCCTGACTAGTATCCTCCCCCCCTTAAGGTGAGGATGTAGAAAACGTGAGATAAGGGCAGTATTTTTGCAGTTTTTATTATTAGTTTAAAAAGTCTATCGTCAATAAATGCTCATGACATATTCAAGAACTGTTGATATAAGCATGTGAATAAAAATAAACTCTGTTTCTACTGGAGCAATATTTAATTTATTTTATCCAAAAAGTATTTTGTTATAAAAACTGAAAATGCACTGAACTTAAATAGAGTTCCATACACCTAAACTTTAAGGTACTAGCTAACCTCAAAATGATGTATTTCTGAAAATAGCAACTACAAAGCTTCAAAACTATTCAAACAATCAATTATCTTAAATTAATATATTGAGTTCTTGTTGAAAGCTTATCAAAGGTTAGCTGCCTAACCGACAGAAACCGGACAGCGAACTTTTCTATATTAAATTCTTTTGGAAAGAGGTCTGGAAAGCAATTTATAGCGTAAATGTTCGGAATAGAATCCTACCGAGCCAGACTGAAACTTGCAAACCACTCCTGTCGGCTATTAATGGATTGTTAACCAAGCTAGTGAATGGGTTACTAAAGATTAATTTGAAAATAATTTTACAAAGGGTATTAAATTAAAATAAACTTTCGGAGTATTTCCTTAGATGTAGGAGAGGGAAAAATACATTTCAGAAAAATTAACCCCAGTGACCCTCTGGGTCAAAATCAGAAACACTGTCATCAAAATATAAATAAATCTAAGGTATATATTTTTCTAGCTAAAACCAATTGATACAGACGAATGAATCCATTTTTTTAGGGGATTAGGCTTCATACTTTAGAGTCGCGATTATGCTTGATCCACCACTGACAATGATAAACTCGAAGGGAACTGAAAGTTTCTTTAAAGGTACAATATTGTAGTATTAAATACAATCATTTAAATCTAAATTACTTTACATCGTATATAGGCATTATAAGCTGAATGTATATTACGTTATAAAGTATAAGAATGATTGCAGTTACAATAGGCCTATTTACACAAAAATAGTATTTTAATGGCCTCTGCTTCATTTTTATCACGCGATTTTTTTTTTCGGGCCGATATGCCACGCCAGCGTTTTATTAATAAAAACCCAGCTGTTGTTGATTCTTCTTTTTGTTCCACGTATTCTTCTCCGATTCCCCACAGTATTTCAACCAAAGCCTAAATGGAAAAGCAGAATCTCACCACTATAAAATCGTTGTAAAACCCACAATTTTGTCTCTAGAGATTCAACAATACGCTTATCTTCACACCCAATGTATTTAAAAAAAAAGCTCACACCGAAAATCAGCTTACTGTACAGATTAACTACGATGTCTGCGGGTTCGTAAACTTCAAGGTGGGGTGGACGGGAACAAGAGCTAATGTCCGTAATTTTTTTATATAGTTTTATAACAACAACATAAAATGTTCGATCAATATAAATAAAATATTTCTTAGGTAAATACATTTAAGGACGCCACACACCAAGGCGAACGCGTGAGCGAACACGAACTACTCAACACAGGGAGGTAAATGCAGTGACACACACACACGCACGCACACACACACGCACACACACACACACACACACACACACACCGGTGAGTGGGCTGTTCGCGCGAGCAAGCTGGGCCGCGCGGTCAGATGCGCGGACTGATCGCTCATGTCGGGTTGTCCACCCAGTTTATCAGCGGGCAGAAGCCATTTTGATGCAGGTTAAGGCCACGTGTCGGGTTTCCGAGCTTTTCTTGTTTTTGTTTTATATCTTTCTAATCGGTATGTATCCAGAAACCACAAAGAGGCTCATATAAGCTGTTAAGAAGAGTGTCATAATGTACAGTATGAAATTGGATGTCTATAAGAACAGTAGAACAGAAAGTGAGAATAAATAGGTCCTATGTTTGGAATGAGAGGTTATGTGATGCTTCCACAGCGTAGATTATACACGCACACACACATCCATTGACATAAAGATCTTGACTAGAACTACGCAACTCCTCATTTGATCGCGCGAACAATTCACGCTGGTGGGTGCTAACAAGTTCGCCAACGGATCGCCCTTGCGCTCGTCATGGTGTGTAGCAGTGATGGGCATAATCGAATGATTTCAAGAATCGAATAATCATTCGATTCTTTGAAATATAATTGAATGAATCGAAAGATTCGTTAGAATGATTTTTAGAAGTAGTAAAGAGTCGGTAATAATCGGATGTTAGCTACTTCTAACTAAAAGTATTTACTAGTTGCTCGTTTTGCTTTGTGCTACTATTCTCTTCACCCTGCTGTCGACTCTACCAACACACATTCCTTTGCGTTTGCAGCTTATCAACAACACTTTTCTATTACTGCATTTAGTTCCTTGTCAAAACCAAATTACAGCCACAACAAAATACTATAAAGTGAACGCATTAGTCACATAAATACCTCGCAATTAATAAAAATACTTTTGCGTACGATTAATAATAATAAAATAATGAACACACGTTTACCTTTGTGTTTAAAAAGTCGAAATAATTGACCCTTTAATATTTTCTAGACATAAAAAAAAACTTATAATTATATTTATATATTGGGTAAGTGATAAAATATTTTCGATTTGAATATCCGAATCAATTATATGCCTCCTGAAAGCTTAACTTGGAATCAAACATACTCGATAAACGACGACGTAAGTTTGCTGGATAATTATATTTTGTGTTATAAGAATGTACATTTATTCCAATGAATAAAATTATAATACGATCTGAATATTTCGACCGGGCAATGTTTTATTAAATACATAAAAAGTATATACTTATCTATTTAAAATCTAAGTCAACTTTAAAAAAATTATCTCTCAATCCGTTCGTACTATTTGCGTTTAGTTAATTAGGAAGGTAAAATTTAAAGGAAATGAAAAATAACAATCTACGTAGTAATTTAGCAAAATAATCTAATCATTTTTCGAAAGAATCGATTATTCAGAATAATCATATGAATCGATTGTATTCATCCAATTCTGCCCATCACTAGTGTGTGGAGTCCTTTATTTGGATTTCCTACCCATAGTAGTCACAATAGTTCTTGAATATTGGTTTCGTACATCTTTGCCTATCACGTGACCTTGAACGCGAGCTAAAAATAGCCTCCTTGGTCAACACGTGTGCTCGAATAAAACAGGGATCAGTTAATCGAGACTCAAGTATGTATTAGTTAATCAATAAGTTGTGGAAGTGGCGATGAACTCGTCCCCGGGTAACTATAGTGTGCCGCGTTGAAGTAGTGTAGCATGAATTGATTCTCTACATTTCTAAGATATTATTACTGAATTAAAAAGGAAAAGAAATATATCTTATAGATAACGCAATTATAACGTTTTGACATCGCAAAACGCTCAACAAGAGCTACACAAAACAATGTGACCAATCATAATAAATATAAATGCAAAATGTGGTAGCATAATTTAATTGTAAGAGTCTCCGACTTTTAATAAGTCTTTGTAGTTTGTTTGGGACAAACCAATATATTCCTAATGTTACATATAAAACATCTGGCTTTTCATGGGATCCTCCGTTTAGAGGAGACTTCGAGACTGTCGCCTTCTCTAAATCCGTTCACAGGGGAAGTACGACTTGGGTCAGATTGACGCACCAACTACTCTATAGGGCTGTATTTATAGTCTCGACTTGGGTGTCAACCAATCTTCCGGTATATGAATAACAAGCAATTCAGGTAAGATATTCGAGTCTTGCCTGTAGTTAGGACCGGCTTGTGTTGTCCGCTCTGTAGGGTTGAATGAGCGGCTCTTCCCTCGTGGCGGTACGCATCATTCCGTATGATATCCAGAGGGAGAGAGTCGGAAAGAGAGGTCTGCCTGCCTCAAATCTACTCGCCCAAAATCACTAAAAGGTGCTTTCGTGTTGGTGACAGACCTTGCTCAGCTGGGAGGTGGTCCCGACCGTCTAGTCATTGGGTTTGGGTGACTATATCCTTATAGCGCCATCTGTATGGGAGTGGGAACAGGTGATGTTCCCACCAGTCATATACTATACTTGGTAGTGCGTACTTGGTCTTCTGGTCACGAGGTCCCTGCTTTGGGAAACCACGGTTATAGCCGAGTCTAAGCTTCTGAAGACCTCTTGTGACACTGTCATCGCACTCATCTCTCCAAGGGTCAAGAAATGACCGGACGGGATAGGGGGGCTCCTAAGCTACCCATTGATGACAAGTTCACCGGTTAGAAGGTGTCGGTGTTCCGAAATGCTCGCTGTGAATACTTGCACATGCGGCTCCGTTCAGAGGACACACTCACGAAGGATATAGGGCACCTTGTGACGGGGTGCTTGATCCCTTCGTGTTCGCCAGGAGTTCCGACACTCGGTGCTCCAAGAAGCCGCAGCGGACTGACTTAATATGCGCGTAACTAGATATTTCTATTCGTGGGGTGGATACGGCTTCACAGCCCAGTCGCTAGTTGGTGTCCTCAGTGTGTATACGTCCTTACATGTCCTCACACAATTTATCGTACGTGGAGTTCATTGAATGCGGCCTGTACAAGGTTTTAATTTCTAGCCAGGATCACCCATCTTAAATTTCCATGTGCATTCTTGGTTTTCCAGAGATGATTCCAATTTTTTTCCAGACACTTCATAGGATAGTAGAGGAATGAGATTTTAATCTCTATAAAAAAAAAACTACTAGTGTGAAGTAGTGCCGTAGTGCTTAAAGCTGGATTATTTGACCTCGGTGATTTGCATTTCTTAAACAACCCAATATTTCAGGAAGAGAAGGTGGAGAAGGGATAAAGTTTGTGTTTGAGTTGGAGGTCTAAATAATTCAAATATATTTTTATTATTATGTAAAGGCCTACAAAAATATTTAATTTTAATTCAATTTTGTGTAAAATTCTCTGTGTTTTACCAGTTTTTTTCCCCACAGAGACACAACAATTCCTTGTTATTTCTTTATGGTTTTTTGGTTGTGGGACAACCATGCTAGCACAACCTAGAATAAAACACAATTTTTTAGATATTTTAGAAACCTCTTTTTCATCGTTAGTTAAGCTAATAGTTAAGAAGGCGGATCATAAAACTAGTTTTAAATATTAAATTAAACTGACCCTCTGCCTTCGTATACAGATAAGATTATAAATAAAACACGATTTACGTCCAAACCGATGTTTTTACTCACGAGGGCAGCCAAAATAACAAAGTTTGTGCGTCCGTCTCCAAAACCAAACTCGTTCTTTACTTCGAACAAAACAAAATTGGTTTGGAAATGACAACGAAGACTAAAAATAAAATAAAAATAGAAGGGTATAAAAAAACAAAACTGAAAATAAATTTTTAAAAAGGCACACAGAATCGCTGTCCCCAGACCCCCCTCGTAGAAAAAGAGAGAAAAAAACGAGTGTCGGACGTAATCTAATAAAGCTTTGCAAAAGAGAAAGACAAGAAGGAAACATAATGGAGAGTAATAGGAACGGTAACTTGGACAGGACAAGTAGAAAAGGAATTAGAAGAAATAAGAGAAAGGGCCATCAGATTCAAGAAGACTCAAGGAGAAAACGAGGATAAGGGGGTGGGGATATGGAGGGGTGGGAGGGGGGGTGCATCTGAACCAATGAAAGACGGTACGATCAGCTAAGTGAATGAAGAATTGGAGAAGACTTCATAAATCTCTAGCGCACGCAGAGCCATCTATACGGGTGCAATCGAGTTAGTCGTCTGAGACTTTGGACACTTTGTACAAAGATCCGATGCCGGGCAGGGGGGAGGGATAAAAAGAAATCCTACACAAGGAATTCTATTTCAAATTATAGTTTTTTTTAACATGCACACGTGGTTTCTATCTTTGCTTTGACTTGTCTGTCTCCAGACTGGAATAAACAAGAAGATCTGATAAAGGTGTTTAGTGCTCTGATATTTAAATACAAACACGGTAAGAGTGTGAAGTTTACGACGGTGTAAATTTAATGTTGCAACATTATTTTAGCAGACTTTCAATCGGTGATACATACTTTATATTTGTATAATAATTTACCCTTTTCAATTGTTTGACGAGCGGGTTATATTAAAGATTTTATCTTTGGGGGTTGTTTTGGTTGAGTTATCTTAAATTAATATTTATGTGAACAGTACACCTCACTTCCTCCATATTTATTATCGTTACCATTTTCTCTTCATTTAAAAAGTTGAAAGATTCTCATATGGAGAAAACAGACTAATTATTTCTACCGAAGCAATATACGGTATATATATACTTTTTGTCTAATTTTTTGAGTTAAAAATCGCAAAATACTAAACTTACTAAAGTACTAAGCCCGCCTTAAGATTAATACAGTCCAATTTTAATATGAGGGGCCTTTTAGAAAACGTAAACATATTTTGTTTGCCAGCAAAATTGGTAATATCTTGCTATTCTATATGTGTTATTTTCTAGATAGTGAACGTATCTATCAAAAGGGATACATGCATATAAAATGAATTGACGTATGAATGTGTGAAAGTTGATCCAGCAGCTTTTCTAGCTGTCAGATAAGGTTATTCCTATGAAAATGAGACTATAGCGAAGTGGTGCGATTTGAAGACTCGCCGAGCTGCAGGTCTCTGGTGCAAATAATCCCACCACGCTAAAGGCTTGTCCATCCATCCTGGTTAGCAGTACACGAGTATCTCATAGAAGGGAGGAGGGATGAGTTCCACCCTTGATGCTCCAGGCAGGGTTAGTTTCACCCCCAGTGGGCAGGAAGGCACCGGCAGCCGGATATTACACAGCCTTCACCGTCAATACAGAGGGAAAGAAAAGGGAGAGGGGGGTTGGGGTTGATCAAACATGGCGACACATCACGTGACAGTCTGACAGCCTCCTCAGTCCATGTTGGTCTTATTACAACGTGTACATTCATGGGAATCTTTGTTGTGAGTTAAGTAATATATACATTCAGATGTACGCTTTAAGATAGGCACGGGACAGTGCACCTTCCTCATCATATGCTCCTAAATTAATTTAAATTAGGGGGTGATGGAAATGGCCTTAAGACCCATATAACAAAAAGGAAAATGAACCCGGGCTCCTTGATTTAGAATCAAACACGCTATCCGTGTGTTGTTGACCCATACAAGTGGTCGCATAATATAATAAGGCGGCCAGTCTCGCAATGTACTAGATTTACAGGAAGGTTGAGTTTCAATTTTAGTGCAGGTGCGTTTGGGGTTGTTTTTCATATATATTTTACCCTCCCCTTCCCACTCTAACTCAGGTACACTTATTTACCCCTAGCCCATAAATTTGGTCGTTTATTGACCAAGCGTAGTGAAGTTTTATTTTAATACGACCATTTTGCATTTCGTTTGTCTGTATGGATCTTTGTTCCACGATAAGTGTAAATTGCGTGAATCATTTCTAAGTAAATTGCACCGATTTGAACGAAATTTGGCAGGAAAATTCTTTGAACCTATGCCGAACAACGCATATACATGATTTTTCGATCTGGTTATCCGTTTAAAGATCGCAGCAGCTCAAATATCTGCCTATATGTTAGTTCAACGATACTGTCACATGTGTGGACCAATAGTAACGATATTCAGCAGGGATATTTTTGATCCTATTACGAACAACAACGTACTTTCATAGTTTTTCGATCTAATTTTCAATTTCGATAGCTCATCTCAAGTGATTTGAATTTAAAATTTTTAAGCATTCAATTGAATACCTAGGGCATATTTAAAAAATAAATGTTGACATATATTTCAAGATTGGTGTCCTAAAACACGTGCACAGCGGTTATTCTCTACGAATATAATGTTCTATCGAATATAATATTAATTTGTTTTTTTATCTAACTTCATCACCATGGAGAAATATTTACTTTAAATCCAAGAATAAATTATTGAAGCTATTTCAACTTTAAATCTAAAAGAAATATTAAGACTGTGTTAACGTAAAAACATGACACTAATATTCTTAACATGTCGTACATTTACTTATTTTAATGAAGGGAGCGAGATTTACTGTTCACGGAAATACTAGTCTCTTTGGTGCTAGCCGTAATAATTAAAACAAACCGGCTGTGTGGGTGAACCCTGCCAGACCCACATCAGTGCAGTAATGTGTATACCTAACTCCATTGCGGTCCCCCCCCCCACCACCCCCTCTAGTGTCACATGAATAAATACTACTTGAACTGGGGGAAATATACACGATAACAATGTTTGTAAACCTGTTAATACAAATATTACAATATGATTTCACATATGAGCCGTGAGTTCTGACCAATGGTTGACTGGAACGTTTATCAAAATTTCATATTAATTAATATTGAGTAAAGATAAATATACTGTTTTACGCTTTCAAAAAAAATAGCATTATGAAATGGGAACGTACTTGGGAATATTTTATGATTCTAGATTTGAAATAGAAAGCAAAACCAAATGGTACATCTTGTTTTGAGGATATTAAGTTTTATATTTTCAGTGTCTTAAACACGATTTGTCACGTTAAGACGAGTTGAAAACACTGGCCGCACCCAGAAACATATTTTGTGAAAAGGGGGAAAAGGGGAGTTAAATTGGGATATGAAGGGGGTTAAGAAATGTTTTATTTAACTTGTCGAGGTGAAGCCCCCCTAAAAAGAGATGGCAAGGATTTGTTTTAGGATTGGATTTTTCTTGAAATCTTTAAAAGGGTAATTGGATGATTGTAGGTGTTAAGGATATTTTAAGGTTTCAATGAGTCAACTGAACAATAAACATCGAAAATATATACATAACTAAATCATTAGTCGTAATTTAGAGGGAGAGGAAGGTGTAAGCCAAACAATCCCTTTAGAACGGCCCGAGGCCCCTACAAGGGGGGGATCTTGGTACATAAAACTACGTTGCAACTCTAGCCTGAGGGAATAATATTTATTTTTAAATGTTACAGAACACAGTGAATTTCTTCAATCCCCACCCACTCCAGTTATAAGCATATATTAATTGCTCTAATGGAATGGGGACGAGAAAGGTAAAATTTGAGAGAAAATGCGTGACAGGAGAGTGTAAAACCCTTTAGTATAAACCACCCTAAGTACACCCGACCGGGTGACATGGTGGTCTAGGAGTAGGGTGTCAGACTTCTGTGCTGGCAGCCAGGGTTCAATCCTCGGTCCCGGCACATATCTATCTGATTATCAAACCCTTCCTTCACCTCTGACAAGACATCTTGTGAATGTGGGGAATGCCAGGCCTCCACCGTGGTTCGGAACTCCATTTCATCTCACAATCACCTTACCATTACACATTAGCGTAAGTGCGTATAACTCGAACGGGTAGTAAGACGCGGTGCTAATAGTACTAATAATAATAATAATAATACACCCGACCGGGATTCAAACCCCTATCTTCCTGTCACCAATAATCCAGTCTAGAATGAAAGCGACGAATTTGACCATTGAGTGTCTTCCTTGATTCATCATTTAGTATTTTATTAATTAATTGAAGGAATCTTTGTGCAATTTCTAAAATAAAGATGTGGGATAGCCTAAGATTTTCTGCCAGCCTGTGCTTTGAAAAGCTTTTAACATGTTTAGATTATCAGGTTTTAGGACTTACTGACTATACGATACAATCTTATAATTATTAATGTCACTTGTGTGTGTGTTCTGGTTATTAGCAGTGAATTAGTGTCAACCTCAGTGGTCTTGGGGTAAAGTGCTTGTCTCAGGACCCGATATTTGTGGGTTCAAACCCAGCTGGGGTCAACGGATTTTCCTAAGCGATAAAAATCCCTAGCACAACTTACTTCGGAGGGGAAGTAAAGTCATCGGCCCCATGTCAATAGTAGCATGTAAAAGAACCCTGGAAATGTGAAAATTACTTTCACTGTAACATTGGTAGGCCCTTTCGCTCTTGCTCATAGAAATTCTCGTTTGGTGATATAATCAGTCGGTTCAGAAAGAGAAATCTGGCCTTTTAAATGGTTTGCAATATATAGGTGGCCCACGACATTTTTTGATATGCTCATATGACAAACAAAATTAATTACCGACCACTGGTCTAAACGGTGACGACACCTGCTTGTACTAGCATTTGTTGATGATGACAGGAAACGCATAACAATCATTAAACATGGAAAATAACTTTAGATTCTGACGTCACTTTATACATCCCTGAATAAAACGCGGAATTAAATAATAGTAAAAAATAAAAAAACAATGGCCAATTTAGATGTGAATTAAAACGATCGAATCAAACGTGGTAGATCGAAGTTTAAAATTCAACTGAATTCCTTGGTTAAAATGGTTTACCCAATTTCATTTATAATACTAGCGAATTATGGTGTATTGGATTAGATTTCTTCTCTTTACTCGATTATATTAGATAATAATTTATAACTATGGTTGCTATCACACTGTAATTAAAGTATACATTTGCTTCTTTAAAAAAAAATACCTTAATGGCCCCAAGGACTAGACGTCAAGCCCATCTGGTTTTCCGGTGATGGGAATATTTGGGTTTGAATCTCAGACGAGTGTATTACGGGTGTTAATTCTCAAATGATTTTACAGTCTTTTTTTCACTCAAATACTGTTTGATTTTGTCCATATTATATCTATTTCATTCCTAAACCATTATCCATTAGTATATATATATATATATATATGCAGATACTCTGAAAGGGTATAAGAACATGGTGGAAAACGAAAACAAATTCAGAGATTTAATGAAAGTTGAAGATCTCTCAAAGTGTATAATATGTAAAAGAATTTCTTTATGACAGCAAAAAAAGTTTGTATCTAACATACAACTCCTCCGTTATAGTATACGTAAGATTATATTTACCCTAATATGATGTTCTGAAAATTAAAAAATGACACCTCGACACGGGAATCGAAACCGGGACCTTTGACTTAGTAAGTCGAAAGGTGGCTGCGTTATCTTATAGCTTGTGATCTTAATAAAATCACACATTTGTAGCCGAAGATATCCGCACGTCCATCATAGACTCTGCCTTATTCCGTTGTAGCATTGGCGTAGTAAGCCAAAGGTTCCGGTTTCGATTCCCGTGTCCAGGTGTCATTTTTCAATTTTCAGAATATGATATCTAGTTGCGAGCAAATCCTCACTGAAACAAATACAATAGTCTTGGATATTTGATTATTTAATATGATGGTTGAGTTCAGTTCATGATAAATAAATTCCTAATGACCCTATTGATCACACTTAGCCTATCAAAAATATGAATTCGCCCCAACTTTGAGAGTGCATTCGTAAGAACCCAATAGTTCGTCGTATAAGAGGGGCGGAAACGGGCCAGTGAGGGTGGGTGGGGGGAGGAAGGGGGGGTTATTTTTGGGTACTTGCAAACTGTCCGTTGACTGGCCGAACTAAGAAGGCTGGGGATTATACCATCTATAGAGAGCTGATTGGACACTAAAGTCGATCGCCGCGTCAGCGGTGGCCCTGCGCTGGTCTAAGGAGCTGACTGGCAACTGGACGTGGGAAATTGGGTACATTTTTATACGTGTGATCCTCTATTTTGTATTACGTTCCTCTGTCCACGCAGATACACTTCATTAACGGTAGGAATTACTCTCTGAAAGGTCCTTTTTCTTACCAATATCACACTATATAATAGCTTTCTGGTAGGGAAAAAGGTCTTTCAGAAAACAATTCCTACGCTGAACAGACTTTATATACTCATCTCATCCTCAAACCTTTAGATTATTACTTAAATGTTGTTTTCCACCCGCTCCTACTTTTTTTGCCCGGGACATCTGGATTTGATTACAGAAATGTATAAGGACGAGCAAAGTAAAGTTTGAAGGAAACGTATCCGCATTTGAGTGGAGGGAGATTAAAAAACCATTTAGGAAAAAGTATACCTAACCAGGATTTTAGTCCCGAACCGACAAACTAAAGCAAGTGCAGGCGTGCTTGACGTTTATTCCGTGGAGCCAACGATGTGGGCGTGAGAAAAACATAGTCTAGCGTTTTTCTAAATAATATTTAGAAGCAAACTTGCCAATTCATCACAGTAGGAATATGATTAGGAGATACTTTGAGAGAATACAAATATATGTTTTTACTGTTGATATTGATAACTTTTTACTATATTATTTATAAGATATTATTTGATCGAGATTGATGTAATTTATAAAAAAATACAGATAACACGACTTGACGCATGAATGCATGAAAGTAGTTTCAATAGCTAGTGTAATTGTAAGATACAGTGTTTCCTACAGTTTTACAATATTGTAAGATCACTAATTCTTAAACCAGCCCCACGATGTAGTGGTCAGTGCACCTAGCTACAAGCCTAGGGTACAGGGTTAGATTCCCGGCTGTTACCTTGGGTATTTTCCCCGAAAGATGAATGTACCCAACGGTCACCAGGGTTTGGTAAATTAGGCTTAAATTGGTTAAGACTCACAATGGCTTCCCAACACCGTAATAGCCATCATCACATCATCTCATTGCTGGTACGACGTGTAGACCACCTACCGTGGTGTACCCTGGGTAACACTTTGTGCCACCACGGGGCTAATAGTCTACACATAAGGTGACCGAACCTGGATGTCAAATTGCCTACCGGTCATATGTGCCATATGATAAAAACCACAACTAAGTCTTAAAAAGGGATTAAGCTAAATATGGCCGGTAATTATTAATTATAAAACTGTGAAAAATCATTTGCCCATTTCAGATAAATAAATACCTTGGAGAACAACAGTTCACCTAGTATACATCACTAATTAGGTTCTCATCATTTGCATGAATTATTATTATTATTATTATTATTATTATTATTAGCACCGCGTCTTACTACCCGTTCGGGTTATACGCACTTACGCTAATGTGTAATGGTAGGGTGATTGTGAGATGAAATGAAGGACCTACAGTTTAACGTGGAATCCGAACCACGGTGGAGACCTGGCATTCCNTACGCTAATGTGTAATGGTAGGGTGATTGTGAGATGAAATGAAGGACCTACAGTTTAACCTGGAATCCGAACCACGGTGGAGGCCTGGCATTCCTCACATTCACAAGATGTTTTGTCAGAGGTGAAGGAAGGGTTTGGTAATCAGATACATCTTTGCCGGGACCGAGGATTGAACCCCGGCCGCCAGCATAGAAGTCTGACACCTTACCCCTAGACCACCAGGTCGTTTTGCATGAAGAGTAGTTATGGAAGATAAGGAAGTTATTTATAATTATATCAGTATAGCGGTGCCTCTTGAAGCCAAAACTTCGGGGATTAAATTTCTATCCAGACGCGTTTTTTTAAATTTATCTTTTCAGTTCATTAGAAAAGCTGTAAATAATAATTATGTAATAAATGTTTGTCCTGATAATGCGTTGCCAACAGTACATTCTCCTGTTAAGATCTTTAAGTGGTTTGTAATTCAATGACCATGAAGTTTTGGGAGATTTAAATACTATAGAGATATGTTTCAGACTTTAAACAAGTTCCAAACTAGTTTAGAGCAATGTTGTGTTAAATAAAATAATCATGGTACAAAGTTCTGCCCGAAACATATCTTCCTAATATAGCATTTCAACTCCTCAAGACTTCATAAATTATGTTTAGTCCTCATATAAATCAAATACTTATTCCATGCATTGTGAACTCGCAAGTTCATTGCCGAACTTACAAAAGTTCGCCACTAATCCCTGTCTTGAGCTAGTTCTATCCAGTCCACATTGTTATAGCCCACCCCTGTCTTGAGCTAGTTCTATCCAGTCCACATTGTTATAAGCCCATCCCTGTCTTGAGCTAGTTCTATCCAGTCCACCTCATTACACCCCATCTCTATCTTGCGCTGGTTCTATCCAGTCCATCTCACTACACCTTATCCATAAAATGAGCTAGTTCTATCCAGTCCACCTCATTACACCGTATCCCTATCTTGAGTTAGTTCTTTCCGGTTAGATTCATCACAGCCTATATATTTCAGGCCCATTCTTATGTTATCCACCCAGCTGCCCTTAGATCTTCCCATTAGGTCTGCCAGTCAATAACTTAAACACGTTTCTAGATTCTCTCATTCGCGCTGCATGTCCTGCCCACCGTAGCCTATGAGATCTAATTGCCCTAACAGTGCTCGGTGATGAATAAATGGTATGTGACTCAACATTATTTAATCCCCTCTATTATATAATATACTTATCCCTCTTTGGACCAAATATATTTCTTAAGTGGTTTGTTTTTAGAACACCCTAAATTTCTTATCGTCATATAAGTTATAATATCATGTTTCACAACCATAAATAATAAAATATTACATTTGTGTGTGTGTCAGAAGATGCGATAATTCCAAAACCAAGAAACCTAGAAAATTTAAAATTGGTTTACGTATTAAGGAGAGAATAAGGGTGTGCATCAAAGGTATAAATACATTTTTTTTGAGCTACCTGAAATGGTGATCAAGTGGTTTAAATATATTAGTACCTTAGTAAAAAATATACTTGAGGTGAAAACTTTCATATATATGTGTACAGAGAGAAATAGAGAGAGAAAAAGAGAAACGCCTTAAATCTCGTAAATGAATGTGTGTGTATCAACAAAACTAAGAAATATAAAAAGTTAAACTTGTCGTTTGTACTTAGGGAAACTTAAGGATGAGCATCTTAAATCATTAGTGTAATTGATATTTGTACAGGCTGGTCGGGTAGTAGACCAGTGGATGAAAACAAATATTTTTCTCTCCTCTGTTCCAACACTCATTTAACGACGGGGCAGCCCAAGCTTCATGTCATCAATTGATATTACATCGTAACCGCGTCAGTTCACCCTCTAGTTCCTCCCGTCACCGCCAAACTAAAGAGGGAGGATTTATCTGACACGGCTAATCGCTGATCCATTGCTGACAGTCAGACCTGAAAGACTGATGTTGAGCACGTGCTCTGGTTGATTCACACGCCAGTCCTACCAACAGATTAGATATACTTGCCCATTCAACAGAAAGAGAAATAATCTTTGATTTTTTTTCCATGCCCTTAACACCCTGTGGTCTATTCTTAAGGGTTGTTTTTCCTAAATAGCTACTAGACATATTTCCACTAAATGCAGGCACATTTTTCTAAATTATACCTTCATAATCCTTATTCTATCAGGGTGATCGTATGCTAATAATATGCTGTTTGCGGCCGGGGTTCGATCCTCGGTCCCGGAATAGATTTATCTGATTACCAAACCCTCCCTTCACCTCTGACAAGACATCTTGTGCATGTGGGGAATGCCAGGCCTCCACCGTGGTTCGGATTCCAGGTTAAACTGTAGGTCCTCCATTTAATCTCACAATCACCCTACCATTACACATTAGCGTAAGTGCGTATAACCCGAACGGGTAGTAAGACGCGGTGCTAATAATAATAATAATAATAATAATAATAATAATAATAATAATAATAATAATAATAATAATAATATGCTGTTTGAAAAACAATAAAGGGATTTTTAAATTTTTAATGTAATTTTTAGTTTACTACTTCTCTGGACTATACAATTATTTACACTAATGAGATAAGTATAGGTGAGAGATAATTTAGAATAAATATACCCGCATTTGCGTGGAAGAAGAGTAGGAAACCATTTAGGAAAATACAATACACCAGAGTAGATTTAGCTGGGATTTGAACTCAACCTCCCCCCTACCAGCAAAAGAGACCATACGAGACTGACACCTTGATCCAAGTGCCCACTGATGTTATCAATGCAACTCCTAGATCTTTTATTATTATTATTATTATTAGCACCGCGTCTTACTACCCGTTCGGTTTATACGCACTTACGCTAATGCGAGATGGTAGGGTGATTGTGAGATGAAATGGAGGACCTACAGTTTAACGTGGAATCCGAACCACGGTGGAGGCTGGCATTCCCCACATATCACAAGATGTCTTGTCGGAGGTGAAGGAAGGGTTTGGTAATCAGATACATCTTTGCCGGGACCGAGGATCGAACCCCGGCCGCCAGTATAGAAGTCTGACACCTTACCCCTAGACCACTAGGTCACCCTCCTAGATCTTAATTGACTTCAAACCACTCGTGCCCTGCCTACGGATGTTCTGCCATTTGATAGGTTTTTGTTTTAATCGTGGTTTTTACCGGCTCTTGTAAGTAGAGCGATTTGTACCATTGATTGGATGCACAGTGAACCCTAAATGAATCGTCCTAACCTGTTTAACCCTGTCAGGGTTGGTTCAGTGGAATGCGGACTTTGTCCCGTGAGACAGAGATTCAATCCAGGTCAGGTATATTAAAGGTTAGTTAGCAATCAACAGTTTTCAACAATTTTTTTTTAACTTTCTTGCCACGTTTAGAAAAAAAGAAACATTTTGATCGTAAAAAAAAATCACAATTCAATATTTTGATAGATTTTTCATTGGCTGAAACCGTTAAAGTGGTTTGCGGTATATTGTTTTTCTATTCATCGACTTAGATATGAAAACCTTCTTTTATTCAGGCTGAAACTTAATTTCTAAGGCTTTCACGAGGTTATTCAGAAATAATTTTTTTAAAACTATCGATCCACTCCTGAAATTAATGGTATTTTAATAATGGGTGAAAAGAGAGTAAAAAGCCATCTTATTAAAAATCGGCTTTAACGATGCTGATTAAAATTTGTATTCATGAACAATTTAACAATACATACAAATTGACTCATTTTACTTTCCCGGGAAAATAAATTAGAGGTTACTTTACGTAAGTGGATATTTATAACATTGATATATCTCCGTAGTTCTTTGAGACACACCAATAATACTTGTCTTGGAAAAGTTGTTGGTATATTAAAGATACAATATAAAGTGTTTTTTTTTTACAAAATCTATTGTTTCCAATTTGTAAGCAGATATTATATTTTTTAAATTGGAGGTTTAGGAAATTGATAGCCGAAAATTTACACCTCCCAGATAATTCAAGAAATTCTTTAAATAATAAGCTACCAAAAAGAGGGTCTGAGATTATTGGGGTCGGCCTCTCGAAGCTTATATGACTAGTATAAAAAATCGTAACGCCTTGCTAGTGGTGACAGAACAGTAATTTAAATAAACAATATCTGCTGACATAGCGTGGCAAACCGCGATGTTCCTTTTTTTTTACTTTCTCGTTTCCATATTTTTATCTAACAATGTATTTTATTTCATTTACTGTCTTTGGTAAAGCGTGATGCTAATTTATACCTATATGTTTCTGTAACATTGTGTATAATTTCGGTTCACTTAGCTTATGATCGATATTATCAAAAAATTACTTGATATATTGAATTCATCTTTTTGCGCACTCAGTTTTTTGTTCTATAGATATCCTAGATACAATTTTGTTTCAAATATTGTATTTATTTTTCTACTGACCTAATTGTTTTGGAATTTATTTTCCCTGATGTTTCAATCTTTTTTAGCTAACCTTTTCCTACATGAAAAGTAACCCCCAGTTTCCGATTTATAAGCAGATGGTTCCATTTTTAGTCAAAGGAGTGAGAAAGGCTATGCGAGGCGCCATTTACCCTAAAGCCTTTCTTCTCCTCTTAATTCGTTGAGTTATTCATGTAAAATTTCTAATAATTTGAACAAGCAGTAAAACGCAAAATTCTATTAAACATAGATATATTCTATCCTATAATAATTTGAGGGAGAATCGTGGAGGCAGCAGCTCATATATCATCTGAGGAACAACTCCTCAAAGTTCTCGACCATTACTAGGTCCCATATTATATTTAAAACAAGGTTATGGTTTTATTAAAGTTATTTAAGATGGGGGTGTAAGGGACAAGAGAAAAAGAAAGTGTTAATGCAATATTTATAATGCATTTTCAATTTATTCTTTGCTAATATTATTATTATTAGCACTGCGTCTTACTACCCGTTCGGGTTGTACACACTTACGCTAATGTGTAGTGGTAGGGTGGTTGTGAGATGAAATGGAGGACTTACAGTTTAACGTGGAGGCCTGGCATTCCCCACTTTCACAAGATCAGATAAATCTTTGCCGGGACCGAGAATTGAACCCCGGCCGCCAGCATAGAAGTCTGACACCTTACCCCTAGACCGCCAGGTCAACCATTCTTTGCTAATACATTAAAAATATTGCTTCAATAGAAACATAGCATTTAATTTTATTCACACGGTGATATAAATAGTTGTTGAATAACTGTCATGAACATAACGGAATTAGATGACAAACTTATTAAATGAAAAGAAAAAGTTGTCATTAAATTCCAGGACACTTTTGATAGACATTCAACAACTTTTGACATCACCATTTGTAGAAAATTAAACTATATGTTTCTATTGGAGCAATATTTTATTTATTTTGGCCAAAAAACATTGGCTATAAAATCTAAAAAAGAAAAAAAAACTGTAATTTTCTCTCTTCCCCTACCTACACTTTAACCTTAACGTGCCATTCCTAAACATACCACGTGTTATCAGAAGATTACTTAAAAACAAACTTTAGAAAAGACAAAATACCTGGTCCTATTACCTTCATTACTGTGATCGGGGAAATTATAATTTCAAGGACAAGAGATATTTTGGCCGGTTCCTGGAATCGCACCCATGATCTTTATCGTAGTACATTATTATTATTATTATTATTATTATTATTAGCACCACGTCTTACTACCCGTTCGGGTTGTACACACTTACGCTAATGTGTAATGGTAGGGTGATTGTGAGATGAAATGAAGGACCTACAGTTTAACGTGGAATCCGAACCAAGGTGGAGGCCTGGCATTCCCCACATTCACAAGATGTCTCGTCAGGGGGGAGGGAAGGGTTTGGTAATCAGATAAATCTGTGCCGGGACCGAGGATTGAACCCTGGCTGCCAGCACAGAAGTCTGACACCTTACCCCTAGACCACCAGGTCACCCTATCGTAGTACAAAGTCTTATTACTGAATAAACTAATATGCACATATGCTTTTGGCACTGAATAAAACAGACGAGACCAAATAATAAACAGATCCCTCTTGACATGTGAAAAAACCGCACATCACTAGTTTTATTTTTTGCTCAATTCTCCGTAGTAGAAGCCCCTTAAAATATATATCATACAGGGGCAGGAAAGTGAAATTTAAGGAACGTAACCATCATTAACAGTGAAATAAGAAGTATTTAATTTTTATTTTTCCACCGTGTCTTACTGCACGTCCAAGCAACATGAATTTTTTTTTAGCGTCGCGTCTTACTACCCGTTACGGTTATACGCTTATGCACTAGTTACGCTATATGTTTCGTGAATTAGGAATGTTATATTTAGAGGAATTGTACCCACATTTAACTGGAGAAAGAGTGGAAAAATAATTTAGGGAAAACCACCCTCAGTACGCACGACCAAGATTAGAACCTCAGTCTCCCCGTCATTGACAGTCTAGTCTGCTTCGACAGTAGCGCCTTAGATAATGCGGCCAGCGAATTGGGTGACATTTAGTTCATGTGATGGACAAATAATAATGGGAAATAATCCCCTCTGCCCTCTAAAGCACAAGTCAGGCTCATTATTCTTGCGGCCAATCCTGCCTGTCCCTCTTTTATAGTTTTATAGGTCAGCTCCTGCAGAGAAAGAGGACTGAGCCAAACACAAAGCAAGTTTACAATCACTCAACTCGAGATAGTAAACAATTTTTTTCCCCCCTCAATCAATTTGTAATTGGTCAACGAGTGGTCCCGTGTTTTCTGTGATGATGTGTTTGACCGTTGGACGTGTGAATCAAGTTTTAATGTGTCTGTGTAGGAGTGCAAAGTATTGGAGTGTCAAATGTTTGCAGATTATATTTGTGTCCGGCCGGGGGGAGGTAGAAAAAAAAAAGTAATTTGTACCCCACATGAGAAGGGTTGGGCGAGAGCGTTTCAAGCAGAGGATCCCCACCCAACTGATAAATATTCTGTAGTACGACTCAGATAAATCGAGAGCAGGTAGTTTAGTATAAATGGAAAACTGTTAGAACAAGTCAATTATGCTGCGTATCTTGGCAGAATGTTCTCTAGAAATGGAAGTATGGATGGTGAAATCTACAGACCGGCGAATGCCTCTAGGAGAGTAGTTGGATGTTTATGGACTATTGCAAAGAATGAAGGAGTATCAAAAGAGGCAAAGATGGCGGTATATAAAAGTGTGTCAACGTCAACATTGTTTAATGGGTGTGAAGCGTGGGTTTGTCAGGAGAAACACAAGAGCAAGGAGAATGCGGTTGGAATGAGATATTTAAGAAACGTATATGGACAAACTCGTATGGACAGAGTCGGTAATTATTGAAAGGGAATCCAATAGTTCAATGAGAAAGAAACGTTACGTTGGGTCGGGCATTTTGAGAAAAGGATTATGGATTGAATGAATAAGCAAATATATGTATGTAGAGTGTGTGGATCAAAAGGGAGGAGTAGGCCATGTAAGACGTAGCTAAATGTTGTAAACCAATTTGTGAAAAACAGAAACATTAGTAGTTTTATTAATAATATAAAATGTATGACTCAGTGTATGGATGTTGTTGAAGCGATGGTAGTATGTTTGTTTGTAGGTAAGTAAGGGGTCCAACCAGATGATACAAGTTGTAATTCTCTTGGGGGCATAGACACTTCTTTCTCAAGGAGTAAACCAATAAATAGGGCACCTACTAAAGAGTTGAGACGCATTACAGATGTTAAAAAAAATACCAAATTACTTAATAATGCCTTTGTTATTTTAAAATGTAATGTACTCCCAAATTGGGGTGAGCGGTATCAATATATTCCTGTAGAATTACTAGCCTTACATTTTAATTTTGATGATTTTAAAAAAAATTTATAAAATGTTAAAACTACCCCATTTCCAAAGACGTTTAACGTGATATAACGCATTTCTGAGAACTGGTCAAATACATTAATGTAGCTTTCCTCAAACAAATAGTCATTTTTAATAGGATCTCAATATTAAGTTTTAATCTAATTGAGGATTGTTTTAGTAACTGCCGCTAGATAATACAAATCATGGCGGGATGATAATTCATTTATATTGTAACATCTTGTGAATGTGGGGAATGCCAGGCCTCCACCGTGGTTCGGATTCCACGTTAAACTGTAGGTCCTCCATTTCATCTCACAATCACCCTACCATTACACATTAGCGTAATTGCGTATAACCCGAACGGGTAGTAAGACGCGGTGCTAATAATAATAATAATAATAATAATAATAATAATAATAATAATTTATATTGTACAGTGCTCAAATATTTACTTTTACAAAGAATAATTTTATTTTAATCTGTAACGTGGATTTGTCAAATCATAGTATTCTCAACCCATGACTTATTCAGTAGAAACCTAGCAGAGAGTTAATTAATACTTAAAACATTATATTTGATCTCTTTGCTAGGTTGATATCCACTATCCACATTTGAGTGAGTGTTCCTTTCTGACGATCTCATATTTGTAAAATAAAAAAACAAAACAATGTATTGTACTCATTCTTCACACTCTCAACTCAGCCGATACCTACTAGAGTAGAGATGATAGGTCTGAATTCCCCCGCGGTATTAACCAGTATGTGTGAGCGATCCTTGCTGATGATCACATATTGGTAGAAAAAAGAGGGCTCATGTATTGGACTCATTCTTCACACGTCCCGCATTCATCGTTTCTTTCTTTATGGATGTTTAAACTTGAATGAAAACGTTTCCAATACTCCAATATGTATAGGCAACTTTTATAAAATGTGAAATGATCGATATTACTAATAGCAGTACTTATAATTCTTATTAATTTTTACTTGACACAATAAATGCATGGTTTGAATAGTGGCTGGGGTAATTCTGGTCCAAACGGCCGTGGTTTATGTCTGATCTATAGCACTAAGTATGGTATTTTCTAAGAGATGTTACGTTTTGGTTAATTTTATCTGCTCATTATATTTATTAAGGTTAATTAGTCTAATTTTAAAATAGTTTAAAATGGCAGTACAATGTGTTATCTCCTTGAGGTATATTTTCATATAGGGCCTACATGTTGTTTGTTTCGAACGAAGATCAGGGACTTAAGGTCCTCGCACACCGACATAGTATCGTATACGTACGGTGCGTGGTTTTCCATCCCGCTTTGAAAGCGGAAAGACACGTACGATACTGTCATGGCGGCCGTTGTCTACCCCCACTATACCCTCTCAAACACTCCCTCCTCTCTTCCATTTAGGGAAGTATTATTGGAGGTGTTTGATAGACATTACTTTGATTATACTATTACTAAGCAAATAATTATTATTTTAGACCTGGGTCATCAGTGAATTTAAAACAATGTATGTAGTAAAAAAAATACTTCTGTTAGCTTTCGGTTACAACACTTCCTATGATGAATGGATTATATTTTATTTTATTATATATTTAATTTTATTCAATGCATTGCATTCAATTGAAGTAAATAAAGTATCAAATTAATTCTACAGCTGGCTTGCCAGTTACTTGATGCATGGCCTCTCCCCTTCCCCCTTTCCATTACGATTTATATTCCTTCTACACAAACTATATTTTTTTTCTTCAACTTGCTAGCTTCTTATATTATTGCCAAGATTGACTATTGTTGCATTATTGTTTTCCTTTTTGATTAGTCCGAGCGGGCTGAAATTTTACAGCTATCTTTCTTAGTGTCTAGAAGAACACAGTATAGTTTCTGGTTGGAATCCGATAGTTAGAACAACAATAAAAAGGTATCCCTCATCGTAATTAAAAGAACCGCAACAATACACTCGCTTCTTTTAACTGCGCTGCCCTAAGGTAGCGAAGGAAAATTGTAGGGTGCGGTGGGGGAAACAAGCTCTTGGGGTACACGTCGTATCTATGATCTCGGTGTGCAGGACTGTCGCGGTAATACGATACCATACTGCTACCATACTGCTACTGTCCTGGCACCGTACGTATACGATACCATGCCGGTGTTCGAGGAGCTTAATAGTGCAAAACAATGTTGGTTAAAACGTTTTTAGTAGATGATGGATCTAATAAAATACTCAAAACACACACAAAAAAAGGTAATATTTGTACCTACAGTGGTGACAGAGTGGTTTGGTTAGCGTTCACAGAAAGATCAGCATTATAACCTTGACCGGATCCATAGTGCATTGTTTTCAACAGGTGATTTCTGTTATGCTTTTACTATCCTTTCTCAAATCCAATGTAAATGGATTCCCTCTTCAGCTACTTTCCATAATTTATAGCAAAATATATTAAAATATATTGATAGCTTTAGTTAAAAAAAAAAAAAAAACGATATTGTTATTGACGCGTCTACAACAGGATTATCTCCGCCTAGTGATCCCTATTTTAAGATTTTGTATTCAAAGTCGTAAACTCTTTTCAGACTGTTTAATTGTTTATTAGGTTATCATAGGCATGAAAGAGGTGTTAGAAGCTTGTAACTAGTTTCTAGTTAAAATATTTCATTTACTCTAAGACTTTAAGGGCACTTTTAAAGCCAACGCTCTATTTTTTATTATTAATTGGATTTGTTCATTATTTGAAAAAAAAATCAAGCAAAGTTATAAAATGTAATTAAATCGATTAAATTTAAAGAAAGTTCTGAGAATAGCTGTTTGGTCTTGGTAATGCTGTATTATTTTAAGGAACTGCGATTATAATGTAAGCGTGAATTTTTTATTTATGTACAACCTACTTCGGTGTCCTAATGGTTTAAGTCATCACTCTTGCAATGGACTAGACTTCAGATGATGGGGATATTGGGGCTAGAATCTCAGTCGTGTGTACTGAGAGTGGTTTTTCCAAAATAGTTTTACACTCCCCCTCCACGAAAATGCAGATACAATTCCTCTAAACTTAACCTCATCTCTAACACATTAGCGTAATTAGTACACGTGGGTATAGCCCGAACCAGTATAAGACGTGTTGCTAATCAAATTGCAGTAAAACCTCGTTAGACTTAAGCCCCGATATTTCAAAATTCCGAATAATCGGAACCAATTTCTCGGAAAACACAAACAAAATTAAGTCAAATTAAATATATTTTATTGGTTAACAAGCTCAAAGTTCTCATTCAAAGTTAAAAGATAATCATAAGAAACAGGATATCTGATAGTACATGTTTAGTATTTACATGTTGTATTCAACAAAATCTGTTTTCCTGCAGCTAAAAAATAATTATAATACTTTTCACGTGTAATATATATATATATATATATATATATATATGTTAAATAAATGAGAATTTGTTTAAACTCATTAAACTGTAATTTAAAACTAGTAAAAATGTTGTATCGCCTTACTCTCCACTGAATTCGAGTTTTCGCTAGTTCGAACAAGCTTCGGTCCCAATTAGTTTGAACTGACGGGTTTCTAGTGTACTTATGTTCAGTCCACTTACCCCGACAGACTATACCACGGCTCTACCTTAAAGGATCTATCATAATGAAATGATGAATGATAAGCTTAATACCTTATAGGGCAGACAAAGGGTTAATGGCTTGGTTCTAACATTTTAATAATTTACATCAAACACAAGCTTTTTTTTAGTATGGTTGGGTGTAAAAGTGAAACAGTAGGAATTGGAATTTTTATTTTCGACACAAACCTAATAAGCATTTCATAATATAAGATTAACAATTTATCCACAGTAAATATTAATGGGTACGTACTAAATTATGACGGTATATTTTGTTTCTAAAATTTAAAACACTAGCTATCAGTTGACTTTATTTTTGAATCCATTTGTGCCCATTAATTTTTGATTGATAAAATTGTAATGATGTAACTATTGTGTATATTATGAAAATTGACACCTAGACATGGGAATCGAACCCGGTACCTTTGGCTTAGTACGCCAATGCTCTTACCACTGATATATACATGAATCGTCCCGTACCCAGGGTCATTCTTCACTCATATTTAAAGGCAGAGTCTGTAATGGACGTGCGGAAATTGTCGGCTACAAATATGTGATTTTATTAAGATCACGAGCTATCAGATAAAGCAGCCACCTTCGACTCGGTAGTTAGCTTATTGCTGCTACTTGTACCATTATTATAATTGTAAGGGATTGAATATCCTGGATAGCTCAATGGGTAGAGCATTGGCGTACTAAGCCAAAGGTCCTAGGCTCGATTCCCGTGTACAGGTGTCAATTTCCAGAATATGATATCTAGATGTAGAATTCCTCACTAAATAGCTTCGGCTATTTATTTCTATTGTATATATGTTTTTATTAATGCTTCCAAGTCCTAGTAATTCATATAACTAAATTAAACAGGCATATCAAAAAGTTCTCGACAATTTCTTGCTGGTCTGCGATACTCGTTTTTAATTATGACCCGACCACTTATAAACAATGGATTAATAAATAAATATACTGGCAGGTACGTAGAGAAAAGGGTCAATTTAGTCTTGTTTACATGGTGGAAACGGGGAGGTAGTGTGCTCAAATCGCGGCCAAGTAGATTGAAAATCCAAATAGGAAAAATCATCTCAAGCTCCTACCGCGTAAATTCAGGTACACTTCCTATAAATTATACCCTCCTCATTCCTACATTACTTATGTAGATGTACACTCCATTCACGGTAGGAATTACTCTCTGAAAGGCGTTTTTTCCTACCAATATCCTACTATATAATAGTTTTATGGTAGGGAAAAAGGTATTTCAGAAAACAATTCCTACGGTGAACGAACTTTACGTATAGCCTAAACATGTTGTAAGATGGAATGTATGAAAAAAATATTGAAAAGGAGTTTTTATAATTTATTGTAAATATTACAGTAATACGCTCTAGTTATAATATCGTTAGTACTTATTATTATTATCACCGGGTCTTACTACCCGTTCGGGTTGTACGCACTTACGCTAATGTGTAGTGGTAGGGTGATTGTGAGATGAAATGGAGGACCTACAGTTTAAACGTGGGATCCGAACCACGGTGGAGGCCTGGCATTCCCCACATTCAAAAGTTGTGATTAATACATGTCTTGTCAGAGGTGAAGGAAGGGTATGGTAATCAGATAAATCTGCCGGGACCTAGGATTGAACCCCGAACCCCAGCACAGAAGTCTGACACCTTACCCCTAGACCACCAGGTCATCGTTAGTATTTAATCTTAAGAAAGTCTTTAATAATATTATTGACGTAAAATGTGGATTTGTACTAATTAAAAGTAAAATTCTAAGCGAAATTCAAAGTGCGCATTCCTTTTTTTTTTTTTAGCGCTACGATCTATACAACACCCTTATGAATATAATTTTTTTTTTACAAAGCTTTATTTTGTTGCCAAACAATTTTGATGTAGAAATGATATCTTGGCGAGGAATGGTACTCTTTTGAGATCCAATTAAAAAAAAAAGTTTTAAGAGAGAGAAAAAAGATCCCAGGGGAAAATAATGTTGAAAAACTTATTCAATCTACTTTAAATTTTATGAAACAAATCTTTAAATTAGAGGAGAAATGACATCTTTGTGTGAACCGATTACCAAGCAGCCTCTAAGGCAGGCCCTTCAACCTTTTACGGTCCAAGGGTCAAAATTTATGTCTCTTGTTGGTTCATGGGCCTCAAAACTTTGAACACTTAAGGACCTTGGCCCTGTCGAGTGCAAGTCTAAAACCCATTTTGTGGTATGGGGGGCGGAAGGGTTAAAGGCGTGGTGTGGCTTCACAACCAAACAAAGTATCCTTCCGCGCCAACAAGAACAGATGGATCACAGAAACCCTAGATAGCGCTAGCTACCGGGCAGGTCTTGCGGAAAAATCATACGTTTGGAAATATCAGTTTTCTCGAGAACGAGTGAAATGTTTATGTTAATATTTTCAACACTCCTTCTAAGATAATGTATTGTTGTTTATTAATTGTTGCATTTTCTTATTTTTGTTTATGAATCCAGAAATTGTATATTGAAAAAGGTCAATTTTATCGATATTTGATCGCTGTTAGAATAGTAAAGGAGGTGTGTATTTATATAAAAAGTATAACTTAATCAACATGCTTCTATTCTTGAACAAACCGTTTCCGAAAAGAAAATTGCAAAACAATACAAATTCTTGAATATAACCGTTTGTTCCCATGGCTCTGCGTTTCCACGCCAGATGAAAAAGGCCAATCGCCTTAATATATTCTTTTTCTTTTTGCGACCTGAGTGTCTCAGGGGTAATGAACATAACGAAAACTCCCGAATATGTCCAAACGCACCCGAAATAGTACTCTCTCCGTTGTCTAATTGAGTAGTAATTTGCCGGTTCAAGATATATTTGTAGAAAAACATAATATTTTTCTTCACGTATAGACAAAAATATTTTATAAAATAACTCAAAATACGTACTTATTTTACTATTTAATTATGTAAAATATGATTCTGTATTCGTCATTATCTTCTTTTGAAATAATTTTATATTTTTTTTATGAGCCAGCAGGCAGCAAAAATAAAAATGCTACGGTGGGCCGTAAGTGGCCCGTGGGCTGTAGGTTGAAGATCTCTGCTATAAGGAAATGTCTCTGGAAAGAGCTTTTAACGATAAACCGACCAGTAGAGTTAGGTTGGTTGGAGGTCGTAGTTCAATACAGATTTAGGTACGTTCCTTTTTATTACTATTAATGTTACTTGCTATAATCTTTTCTTCATCTGAATGGTAGTGAATTTCCCTAATCATCCCCCTCCTCAAAATATCCCCTTATATTAGATAATCTAGAGTGACCAGTGTATAAGCGTACCAATAACAATTGTAAGGTCTAGAAGTATTATTATTATTATTATTATTATTAGCACCGCGTCTTACTACCCGTTCGGGTTATACGCACTTACGCTAATGTGTAATGGAGTAGGGTGATTGTGAGATGAAATGAAGGACCTACAGTTTAACAAGGAATCCGAACCACGGTGGAGACCTGGCATTCCCCACATTCATAAGATGTCTTGTCAGAGGTGAAGGAAAGGTCTGGTAATCAGATAAATCTTTGCCGCGACCGAGGATTGAACCCCGACTGCCAGCACAGAAGTCTGACACCTTACCCCTAGACCGCCAGGTCACCTTTGTCTAGAAGTAGATCTTACTATTGATTACAGGGTGATCGGGGTTTGGGTGTACTGAGGGTGTTTTTTTTTATAAGTGATTTTCCACTCTAACTTTAAGAAAATGTATGTACACTTCCTCTAATTAGCAACTATTACATACCCAAACGGTTGGTGAAACGTGGTCCTAAAATTTAATAACTAAGAGGGTTTCAAAATATCACCCCGAACCTCAGAACGGGCCCTGGGGTAAAATGAATACTCCTCACCCCCCCACATCCTCAAACCGGTCCATTCCACGATCTCAAGGTAAACACAAGTGATAACGTCTCGAGCGCAAAGGCAGTGGGGGAAGGGGTGAGTTATTCATGGTCAATCCGGTACTTGAACCGGGGCCGAGCAGTCCATCAACGAATGATCCCTCCACGAATGTCAGTCAAGAGTGGTGATTTATTAGGTATAATAGAACTTGGAGCATGTTGACATACGGGCAATGATCGTCAAGTGCGTTCATTAATTTCACTCTCTCTCTGGAGTGGATGTAAGGAGATTCGACCCGAACCAAAACCCGCATTGATTGATTGATTGATTGATCGAGGGAATAGAAGAGGGATGCTTGCTTCAATTCAAAGTTTCATATTAAGGATGAATATATGAGGGAACATAAACTTGAACATATTTTTTTTCTTCAATTTCTTAAATGTGAAATGATTTATCTTAAAATATGATGGATATTCGATAAAATTAAAAAAGTTTTTAAAACCAATGCATGAACACGATTAAAAATATTATAATATATATAAAAATTATTATAGTCAGCATATGAAGCTATCTATTGTGTAAATATATTATTTTATTATTATTAGTCTGGGTATTTTAAATGGTTTTAATTATTTTCTCTTTCAATACTAGACGTAATCTTTTATTTAACTTGATGAACCTTAGCATGGATGTACAGTACAGTTGATACTATTGAAATAAAATTCTACTACAACAAATTCGAGTATTATTGTTTTTCCTTTTTTTAGAATGGAACGTGAATTTAAAAGTGTTACTAATTTTAACTTCACAACTTTTATGAATCGGTTGTCACGTGGATCAAGGTATCTATAACTCTCGCAATAAACAATTTCAACTAAAGGAATGGTCGAAGTTCGATTCTAGGTTGAAGTTGTTTTCCTCAGATTATTTCCCAATATAATTCCCATGCAAATGAGGGTACAGTGCTTCTAAATTATTCCTCCCTAACAGCTGCCCTACAGTGTAATCAAATACATATTATAGCCATAAAAAGTGGTAAAATGCGTTAAAATAAAACTTCACAGATATTTTTTAGAACCGTGTCTTACTACCTGTTCGAGTTATACGCCTATGTACTAATTACACTTATGGTTTAAGGATTATAAAGGTTTGATTCAAAGAAAATGCACCCAAATTTGCTTGGAGGGAGAGTGGAAAACTATTTAAAGAAAACACCCTAAGTGCACCCGACTGGGATCGAGCTCCAACCTCCCCCAGCAGTTTAGTCCAAAACGAGAGTAGCGCGCTAGACCACGTGGCCACCGAAGCGGGTAACAGAGTATTATTAAAAATAAAAATAAAATAAAATTGACTCTTTTTGTTCTCTAATTTTTTTTAACACAACTTGCTAACGACTTTTTATCTGCTTTATTGAGTACTGTTACAGTCTAATATTACTCTAAGCGTTTGGTAATTAAAACACACATTTAAATATGTATTATTAGCACTAATCAATCCATCCGAATACAGTTTATTACAAAATCACACGTGCCTTAGTAAGCTTAGTTTGGCGCAACTCTGAACTCCTATTTCCAACCCCCTCCCGGATAGGGACGAGCGGCTGTTCCGAAAGGTCGAAGGGACGACCGGGTGTCTCGAGGAGATCAATGGATGTCGACTGCCGGCGCTGGTTCACGACCAGTGTGAAATGCGGCACCGCGACGAAAGCAACCCTTTCACTGGAATCTCACCATAAAAACAACCCCTCCCCGCCCCATCCCGCTCGGCGGGACTTGCAATGATCGCTCGTGGATATACAACAACCCCAGAGGTTTTTTTTTTACACGGGTCTGTGTGAAAATAAATAAACAAAATCTGTGAAGAATTATTTTTAGGTTTATTAGAATAACATTTTGCATGTTAATAACTCTTTTAAAATATATTAGATAGTCATAATACACTTTTCATATCAATACACTACTAAACAAATATATTCTTTATAGTAAAATCGTTAAAATTTTAGATGTGAGCGTAATCAAAAGTTTTAAAATGAATATCTTATATTTGATGTTTGCGTTTTGTGATTGAAATTTGAAACATTAAATAAGAGTATGTTATAAAAAATATGAATTTTTGATCAAATTGAAAATGTTTTAGATAAAGTAAGTTGTATTTAATATGATACATAAGTAAATTTAGCAAAACTGGACCAACCTGCTCGTGGGTAGTTCTGTGTCTATTAGAGGTAAATGAGAAGTTGAGGACTGTGTTTGCTGATTGAGCGAACGAAGCCGCCGAGGAGATGGATTGGAAGAAAACGACTGGTCTTCTCCTGGTTTTCAGTCTTCTCTGCTATCAAGGTAGGAACAAAATAAAAAAGGTTGCTAAAGGGATCAAAAAAAAACCCAACGAAATCACGCACTACTTCAAATGAAATGAAATTAAAGTATTTTGACTCAAAAATTAAACTTTAACGCGGCGAATAATTGTTACAGTTTGAAATGATTTTAATATGTCCCTCTATTATTCATTAAACCAGAAAGATGACATATAATTAGTTTATATATATTTAAAAAATATTTTGATCGTTTTACATATTTAATAAGGGCCTTAAATGGAATGTATCATACAAATCGGTGAACATGAATAAAAAACGGAAATGTTAAAACCTGACTATTAAAACATTTTATATTTTGAATATACTCAAAAAAACGCTATTTTATTATTTATCTTTGGACATTTTATTTTTTATTGATACCACTTCTTTATTGACGGCTTTTTTATATAATATACATTAGCATAATTTATAAGAAATCTATTGATAAATGTAACCAAAAATTAAATTTTATTTTATTTTAATGTAATAAAGACAACCTGTCACTATTTGTTTGAATAATTTTAAGTACTGATGTAAATAAATAACGGATTAGTAAATCCAATTGAAATTTATGTATATGCTATTGTAAAAAAAAAGTTCATAAATATACATACCTATATTATGATACTTTTTTATGAGCACTAAGACCTGCATATTAGATCACACGGTGTAAAGCGTCAAGCTCACAAAATACTCTCTTTAAGATCCAATGAGCCAATGGTCCCAGGCTCGATTCCTGTGTCCAGGTGTCATTTTTCAGTTTTCATAATATGATATCTAGATGGAGTAATCCTCACTAAAAGCATAAATAATAGCTTCGGCTATTTGATTCTTAAATATGCAATCCCTTGCAATTATAAAAATTGTACAAGTAGCAGCTTTAAGCCAACTACCGAGTCAAAGGTGGCTGCTTTATCTGATAGCTCGTGATCTTAATAAAATCACTCATTTATAGCCGACGATTTCCACACGTTCATCATAGACTCTGCCTTAAAATATGAGTGAAGAATTACCCTAGGCGTGGGACGATTCCTGGATAGCTCAGTGGTAAAAGCATTGGCGTACTGAGACAAAGGTACCGGGTTCGATTCCCGTGTCCAGTTCTCATTTTTCAATTCTCAGAATAAAATACTCAATTTTTAATAGTTGAGAAATCAAGGTTCGAATCTAAGCCGGGCGCGCTCTGGGTTCGTTTCCTCTAAGTTACTCTTCCAATATCTTCAAATTATAATAAGTGATACTGTTGTTTAAAGTACTAATAATTAAAAACATATCACCAAGATTCTCTTCTAGGTGCTAGCTACCCCTTGATGAGGACCTTCTAGAATATGTTGTCGGGTCTGGTAGATGAGTTCAACTTATCCTTAATCATGCAATATAGGGTTGGTTGTATTATCCATTGCTATCAAGAAGTCCATAGAGCTTTGTGTTCAACTGCTCGTTTGGACTATCATCATATCAAACTAATGGGTTGAAGATGAAGTTAAGAGTTTAAAGATGATTTACCCGCATTTGCGTGAGAAACAACTAAGGAAAAACTACATCCAATCAGGAATTGAGTCTCAGCATCTTAGTAAACATAAAACAAGACATTACATAATGCCAGCCAGCCTTTATCAACATTTATTTACCAGGAAGTTCAAAGCTAAGGGCTCGAATACAGATCGAATGTACAGATAATTATTTTTTTTAAAGATTTTTCCACGTTTCCTCCCTGAGAATATGGGCGCATTTAATTTTAATTATTATTTTTTATCCCTAATAAATTAGTATAATTAAAACTTAAAGCCAGCGGTAGTCTGAAGAGGCGACTAAAATAAATATCTGCAGTTAGCTAATCTTCATTAAAATAAAGTTGTTGTATTTATAAACAAAAACCTAATCCTCCTACTCTATTAGGTTAAATAGGTTAAGACGCTGAAATTTAGTATTATAATGAGATATTTAAATATCAAGGACAATTAAAGCAAATAAAATACATTAAGCCTATGCTGAGGTTAGAACATTTAAGGTGATATAATTTTAAACTTTACTCAATCACCTTTTAGCAACTATTTTTTACTCGTATACTGGTGAAGCTAAGGTTTCTTAGTTTTCCCGTGGTGTGGACACATTCTAGATACGGTTAATTGGAAATTAATATAAGGGACGTCTCCGGGGGTAATTGCCCTGGCCTAGAAACAAGAGCCAAAACATCAATAACAATCTACCAGTATAATCCTAATTGTGTTAGAGACTGACACAATATTGACTAAAAACAAATATTTACCCACTTCGGTGGCTGCATGGTCTAAAACACTACTCTCGTAGTAGACTATACTACCGATGACGGGGAGATCAAAGTTCGAACCTCGGTCAGGTAAACTGAGCGTGGTTTTTACAAAATGAGTTTCTACTATCTCTTTCTTTCTCTCTCTCCCCACGCAAATGTAGGTACATTGTTTATAAATTTAACCTTACACATCCCTAAAATCATTAGAGCGACTAGTACATAAGCGTATGACCTGAAAAGTTTGTAAGACCCGTTGCCAAATATAACATTTAATCGACAATAAATGTCTGCGGAACATCACTTGTGAGGGTTGCCTACACAAATTATCTCGTGGCGTTCGGTGTGCCTAGGAGAAAGAAAGGATCAATAAAGCACCACTCAACTACTTGTGAAGCACATCTGTAGTGGTAATTGCCTATACGAATCCCCTCACGGCATATAGGGTGGGGATTTAGGGTTAGAAAAAGCCAGTGTTTCTTTAGGATTTGTAGCAAAACTTTTTAGCCCAAAATAAATAAAATATTGCTTCAGTACAAACATAAAGTTTAATTTTCTTCACATCGTGACCTCAATAGTTATTAAATATCTTTCATGAACATAGCGGTAATAGATGTCAAACTTTTTAAACGAAGACAAAAAGTTGTCATTGAACCACAGGACATCCTTGATAGATATTCAAGAAATAATGAAGTCACCATGGGAAGGAAATTAAACTCTATGTTAGTACTGAAACAATATTTAATTTATTTTTAATGAAATCATTTTTCAGTAAAAAAAACCCTTCAAAAACACTGGTATTTTCTCGCGTCCTCTACAATCTACATCCTCCCCACCTTAAATTAAAATAGCAATTTGAAACTTTTTGAAAAAGGATCGGCTGTTAGTGATACACAACTGTAGTATCAATTGCATACATGAAACATCTCACGGAGTTAAAATAGAAATAAGTATTTGAGCTTTGTGAAATTGGATTCGTATACTACTTGCAAACCACACCTGTATTCGTTATTGTATATACAAATCATCTCACGGCGTTGAAATAAATACTCATACTATTTGTGAAGCACAACTGTAGTGTTAATAGCCTATACAGAATGTCTCAAGGCGTTAACCTTTTATAGATATTGAAGTCACTTGTGAAGCACAACTATAGTGTTAATTGCCTACATAAATCAAATCACGTCGTTTGACATTAAATAAATATTAATACCACTTGTGAAGTATAATACTGTAGTAGTATCACCTATACGAACGAATCAGTTCGAGGCGTTTAACTTTAAATATATTTGAACCTTTCTGAAAATGGGTTAGTATAATACATGCGAAGAACAACTGTATTAGTATTTGCCTATCTGAGTCATCTAACGGAGAATAGCTTGAAATAAATCTGTGAAGCACAACTGTGCTTGTAATTACCAATGCAAATCATCTAAAGGCATTTAATGAACCAAATAGTCGAAGCTATCATTTATGCATACTAGTGAGGATAACACCATTTAGATAACATATTCTGAAAATTGACACCTGGACACGGGAATCGAAACCGAAGGTCCCGGGTTCGATTCCCGTGTCCCGGTGTCATTTTTCAATTTTCAGAATATGATATCAAGGCATTTAGCTTTTAGTGAATAATTGAAACTTTAGGAAAAGGAGCATTCACTATCTTCAAAACATTTTTGTAATGATATTTGACTCTACAAATCAGTTAAAGACGTTTGATTGGAATCAAGCAATAAACATAAATTAGATGCATGTATTAGATAAGAGATTCCTTTAAACGATTAGGTTTGCTTGAGGCTTCCGTTTTGAGCTATATTCTTTCCCAAGTTTGATACGTGTGGGTTTGAATTATATTCTTTCCCAAGTTTGATAGGTGTGGGTTTGAATTACGACGTTTTGACTTATATCAAGAATGATATGCCAGATAAGTAATTGATTGGCTCACGTAGAGGTAACGGCCAACTCAATAAACTTAAATAATAATCCTAAAAAGCAACTCTGTTGATTAAATCAGAGGCATTTGTCAAAGATCGACCGCGTCTGTAGTCTAATGGCTAACGCTCCTGGATACAGATACAGAGGTCCCTGATTCGGTTCCCACGCTTTCACATTTTCCTGCGAAGTGGTGGGACTTGAACGGGGGCAAACTCAGCCTCAGAAGGACAAACTGGAAGTTACGTGAACAGAAAAATGGTGGCTCTAATTTAGAGAACTGAAATTAACGGCCGGAAGGTTAATTGTGCTGACCAAATGACATCCTATATCCACAAGTTGCTGCTATCTTCACCAGGTGGTGGATACTCGGTCGTTAAACTGTGGGCTGACAGCATGGATTTTTGTGTGTGTCCAAGATCCCACCTTCATTCCCTTAGCTCCCCACATTACCGTTGTGGCTACTTCTTTTCAGCGGGGTGGTTCTGACGTTAACTTATATTTTGTGTATTCCTAGCACTAATCATTTGAGCATTTTAGATAATTTTTCCAAACAAATTAACAAGGAGACGTGATTAATACGTAAATATTTTTTCTTGGTATTTTGAGATGGTAAAATAGAAATATAACTCACCTAAGAAATGGTATTTTGGCCAGATATTTGTCTAAAATAGCCTGGAAGTCTGATCTTGGAGTCAAACCAGGTTCATCAAAGCTTGCGGTTGTATCTTCAGCAACGATGATGGCAAAGATAGCTTTAAAAGTCAAGCTGATAGGTTGAGGAACTTTTTAACAGTCACAAGTTGTTTATAAATAATAATGTACTGTCATGACTTGAGAAGATCTGGTGGACAGACAGGATGACAAATGAACGAGTCCTAAGAAGCGTGAGTGCGAAGAGAACCATTTCGGGTGTGATTCTTCGGTATAACGCAAACTGGATTGGACACATCCTTGGGAGGAACTGTCTTCTGCGTGGTGTCATAGATGAAAATGTTGAGGGAAAGAGGAGTTTAGGAAGAAGGAGGATTCAAATATTGGATGACTTGAAGGAAAGAAGAAAATTCTGAGAGCGAAAGTAGAAGGCAGGGGATGGGTTGTATTGGTGGTCTAAGTTCACTGACAAAAGGAATAGATCTGCCGTAATACAGAACACCTAATAAATAATGTTACCTCCCAAGCAATTTCCTGGAGCTAAACATAATAATTTATGTCTGGCGAGGATTTTTTTCTTACATTTAAAATAGTTTTTACTTAGTATTCTGAAATTACCATTATGTTTATTATCTAAACTAAACCAGCTAAATTGAAACCGTAATAAACTTTAATAAAGCTAAATCTGGCATGTCAGTTAAAGTTTCTCAACAAACCAAAACCCCTCTGGGGAAGGAAGATAGAGCTAGAGAAAATAACCCTTCCCCTTTTCGTCCCTTATGATATTATCATCCCATGGGTAGGATAGAGGGCCTTACACGTTGTTAACCCTCCAAATATTGACCCATCTTGTATGGGCTCACTGGCCCACGTAGAATATGCCAGTCTCACTTGTAAGAGGTTATTATTTACAACTAGTGAGCGATGACATGTTTCTTTGACTGAAACTCTCAGAAATGTATCATGAACCTATCAAGACACAAATATATTTTACTTTCTCTGCGTCTAAGTGCCCGTTTGAGATATGTTCATATGCTAACTGCGATAGTAAAACAGATATAAGGAAGTTAAAAGTTCAAGAATAAATGTTTCCTCATTTGTGTTGAGGCGAATCGAAAACAGTGAAAAAAAACTCAGCCCACCTAGCCGGGATTCCAACCCTGTTATTCTAATCACTGTAAATCGAGTATATCAATAGAGTGACGTGTTATAACACGTGACTGCCGATATGGGTCGAATATTACCTGTAAGTAGCAATGTACTTAAACATACATATTTATGTATGCGTATACAAAGCTTTAAATTATATTTATTATAATAAATAAGAAATTTTATTCATTTTTTTTCAATAACATTTAGAACCATATTTACTAGCGCCCGACATCGACTGGTTTGTTTTTACTTTCTCTCAACACCTCGGAGTGAAAG
The DNA here is from genome assembly GCA_902151425.1 of Timema shepardi. Taxonomy (NCBI): domain Eukaryota; kingdom Metazoa; phylum Arthropoda; class Insecta; order Phasmatodea; family Timematidae; genus Timema; species Timema shepardi. The sequence continues at coordinate 280,339 of CABFVX010000297.1, forward strand.
TATTATGATTAGCAAAAAACGCAAACTCGATATTTTGATAAATGTCAACGTTTAATGACCCCCTGAAACAAAAAAAGTTATTTTCGCAATGTTGTCTGTCCGTCTGTACTTCGGACTAGAGCTGAAACTATTTTACCGATTGGGTTAAAATTTGCTATCTGGAGTCCCCCCCCCCAGTATTATTGAAATTAGATAATATAACCCTATATTAAATAGAAATTCGCTTTATCAATTTTGATTAAAGTTTTTATCTAGATGCTGTTTATTATTGTAAACAAGATGGCAATTCTCATTTCCTCATGAAAATAACTTTGTGGGTAATTTATATGATAGAAATTTTCCGATTTTCGTAATTTTTCCGAACTTACTTATTATTGTAAATTTGTAGTACTATTAAAAATTAAAATATTTTATTTGAAAAACATTTCTATAAAACCAGTGGTTTATAAGCTATAACCGAATATATATACTTTTTAATTCAGGTCTTTGAAAATGAATTTGACTCTTATGGTCTTTGGTGGACAAAGAAAGATGTTTCTCTTTTCTCAATTTGTATGTACCAGTGTTCCTAGTTCCTAATGCCATAAAGATGGTAACTGTATATATTATTTAATTTATTTTCTTTCCTGTAGTGTTTCTACAACAATTTATGGACCTATTATTTCGTTTCACAAATCTTACGAGTTTTTTAGTTAATTTATATTTTAAGATAAAAGCGGGGGAGAGTATGTGCGGTGCACTGTACCATTTTGTTTAGTTCTGCAAAACATATACAACAATAGGTTACCCTGCTGTAAATTGAACCTAACCATGTGAATATATTTTAAACATATTTTAGCACCGCGCCTTACTACACGTTTGGGTAATACACTTATGTTACTAACTACACTAATGTGTTAAGGATGAAAAAGGTTGAATTTAGAGACAGTAAACTCGAATTTAAGTGGAGGAAGGGTTTAAAACCATACAAAATAAACCACCCCCAGCACACATGACCGGGATTCAAACCGAAATCTCCCCATCATCGGCAGTATAACTTGTTGTGAGAGTGATACCTTAGACTATTCAACCACCAAAGAGGGTGATGTAAAAGAACGCGCGTTTGTAACGACTGAGGTTGTCATTAGATTTAATAAATAATCAAATGATTCGTTTTAATAACGGTGAGGACTAGCCGCGTGCATAGCGTATCTGATTCTGATAAGATAGTTCGGGGTTTTATTCCAATTCAATTCACTGGAAGTGCTTCTCTAAACTTTTCTACAAAAATATTTCCCCCTATCGCGACTCATCCGGGCTACACGCTGACGAGATTAGTGGGGTAGGATTTAAGAAGGTAAACTTTAGAGGAAATTTACCCGAATTTGCGTGAAGGTAGGATGCCCTCAGTGTACCCAGACAAGATTCGAATCCCTGACGTTAATCAAACTAGACTAGATGAGACTGACATCTAATCTGCGTGCCTACTGATGTGGGATGCAAGAAAATATCTATGAATTTACTTAAAATTCACATTTATCCTCCTGTAATCTTAACTTAATGGGTTTTATCTCATTGGTAGACAAGCCTAAAAAAAGCACTTACTTAAGTGAAGTCGTGTTTGGGACAAAGGGGATCCCTCCCATAGTGTTCATGATCTCAGGGGTATTATTCTGAGACCCTGGCAGTTAGCAAACATCTGGTGATAGGTGACCCCTGGGAGCCCACCCCCTTCCCGTACACAAGGGAGGAGGGGAGGGATAATTACCCTCTGGAGTCACGTGACTGGCACCCAGGGTCAGAGAGCCTAAGCACAATATTATTCCTTGAGAGTTAGAAGGGAATCAGAGGAATCGGAGATATATTCTTTATATTTAGAAACTCAACGTGAGCCTAACTTAAACCCAGGGCACATACAAGAATGATATATATTTAGATAATTTTAGTTGTATGAATGGTTTGTTAAGATAGTGAATAATATGATTTATGAATGAGATAAAACTTGTTAAAATTTATCAGATAACGATAGTGAGTTTGGTTGATTTAGTTTTAAGTTTTTTTAAAGATTTTTTTCTTTCATAATTATACTCGTTCCTTGAGCTAATTATTTAAAATTGAAATGTTATAAATTAATTATTAATAATACTGTAACCTGGTTAAGTGTAAGACAAAGTGTTAAACCTTAAATTCACCAAAAAATTAAATAAAGACAATTAAATAAATTTAAATAAAATACTCTTTTTTTTAAGGTTTCCGCACACTTAAGATTTAAATTAACTATAAACAGGAACGCTTAATATTTATATAATATAACAGAAGATTTCATTGGTAAGATTTAGGACGTATTAGCACCAGTTCGGGCTATAAGCATATATTAATTGCTATAATGGAATAAAGATGAAGAAGATAATATGTTGGAGGAAATGTACCAGAATTTGCGTTAAAGTGTGTGGAAAAAATAGCTTTAGTACATCCGATTGCGGTTTGAACAGTGGTTTACCCATCTCCGGCAATCAAGTGTAATATGATACATTTAGCTCAAACTGGTATTAAAACACGGTGATAAAATAAAAGTCTAACGTTAGTGACGCTTCAGATCATATGAACATCGATATGGGCCATCACTTAATTATACTATTAGCACCACGTCTTACAACCCGTTTGGGTTATACGCACTTACGCTAATGTGTAACGATAGGGTGATTGTGAGATGAAATGGAGGACCTACAGTTTAGCGTGGAATCCGAACCACGGTGTAGGCTTGGCATTTCTCACATTAACAAGTTGTGATTAATACGTCCTGTCAGAGGTGAAGGAAAGGTTTGGCAATCAGATAGATCTGTGCCGGGACAGAGGATTGAACCTCGGACCCCAGCACAGAAGTCGACAACTTACCCCTAGACCACCAGATCACCCATATCACTTAATTAATCTTGTTAGTTTAAGGAACTAAACGTAGGAGGGGGAATTTTAAGGAAACTCCCCAGAGCTCACATTGGGATAGGGAGATGAATTGTATAAAATTAAATAAAACCTAGTTTCCCGGATCAATAAACGATCTTCGCGCCTTTGAGGTAAAGTCAGGCACGCTAGCACTTACCGAGCTCTGGCAATTATCCGGGTAACAGAACGTGCCCGTACCTCACATTTAATTAGTTCTGACGGTATCAAACACCTGTGGGCACGTGGACTAGATGTCAGGCTCATCTTATAATTTAGTTTACCAGATCGGAGCTCAAATATTGAACGGATGTACTGGGGATGTTTTTTACTAAACTATTTCACACGCAAATGAGAATACATTTATTCTAAATTCTAACTTTCTCATCCCTAAGCTATAATATTAATAAAATTGGTATGGTCATAAGTATTAAGATATAGTGAGGGGGAAATACGTCTGAGATTTGACCCAAGGTCACCTGAGTTTTTCTTCCGTGCCACTTAAGGTGGGGTGGTAGGGGACGCGAGAAAAGGCCAGTGTTTTTGCAAGTTTTTATTGCAAGACGTTTTTAGTCAAACTAGATTAAATATTACTCCAATAGAAACATATAGTTTAATTTTCATCAAATAGTTATATCAACAGTTGAGGAATATTTGTCATGATTATGGTAGCATTATCTAACAAACTTTTTAAATGAAGATAAAAATCTTTCATTAAATTCAAGAACACCCTTAATAGATATTCAAGAAATGTCCAGTTCACCATTGTGTAGAAAATTAAATTCTATATTTCTATTGGAGTAATATTTTATTTATTTTAGCCAAACAAATTTTGCCATAAAAAATGCAAAAACACTGGCTTTTCCTTGCATCCTATTCCATCCCAACTTAAGATTAGATGTAATGTTATATGAGATAAGGTCAGTATTTTTGTAAGTTTTCATATCAAAAGATGTTTTTTACTAAAATAAAATATTACTCCAGTAGTTACATTTAGTTTAACTTGTTACGAACTGCTTCGGGGGCCGCGTCACACTCGCTATAGACTAGAGCACCGATGACGGAGAGACCAGGGTTTGATCCCGGTCAGGTGTCCTGAGGGTGGTTTTTCCTAAATTGTTTCTCACGCTCCCCCCCAAGCAAATTTGGGTATACCTCTTCTAAATTTAACCGTCTTTATGTCTCACACATTAGAGTAATTTAGTACAAACGCTTATAGCCCTAACGGGTAGATGGGGAGCTAAAATTTAAAAACGAAAGAAAAGATAAATATAGTAGAATTTGATGATTAAAATTTTTTTTAAAATGAAAATAAAAAGTCATAGTCAAATTCTAAGATTCTCATGACAAATATTCAAGAACTATTCAGACTACTTTATAGAGCAATATTTTATCTATATTCATTGAAATAGTTTTTTTATCACCGTGTTTAACTAACTGTTCAGTTTATACGCATGTGTCAAAATTACTCTAATAGCGTAGGGATGGGGAAGGAAGAATTTTAAAGGAAATATACCCGCATTTACGTGTAAAGTGTTTGGGAAACCATTTAGGAAAAAAACGTCCTTAATAGACCAAACTATGAATCGAACCTTGATTTATCAGTCTTCAGCAGGCCAGTCTAACACGAGAGTGACGCCTTAGACCATTCGGCCACTGAGGTGAGTGTGTTTTTGCTTGAAAACTATAAAAATACTGAGCTTATATCTTGCTCCCTTCCAGGCACCTTAGAAGCCGGGAAATTATATTTACGGCTACGATCGAACCTATAAAAGTATCAGAGTGAATTTTTACTCCATTATTAACTTGACAACAGTAAAGTTGGAATCAGTTTAATAGTTGTTTTAATTTTAAAATAATCATTTTTTATTTGGTTGTATCTATTATTTTTCAGCACCGCTTCTTACTACCCATTCGGCTTATACGCTTATATACTCATTACGCTAATGGTTTAGGTATGAGAAAGGTTGCATTTAAAAGGGAAATGTACCCGCATTTGCGTGGAGAGATTGGGAAATCACTAAGGAAAAACACCACCCTCAGTACACCCGACCTGGTTCACACCACGATCTATATATCCTACATCTATTAAGACAATTATTTACTGGTCTCAATTCCAGTGTTTTATAAAGTAGAATACAGAAAACCGGTATGGGGCATGGGGGTATGAAAGTGAGGTAATCAATTTTAAACGAAGTTTGATAGTTTTTTATTTTTTTATTTTCTTTAATTTGAGGCATTTAACGTGCACGTTCTGACCCAACTGACTATATTAGTATAGGTCTTACAAATAAATTAAATTTATAAGAGACATAATATCCAGCCACCAGCCGTTAATTCATCCCTTTGAAAGGAGAAACCCACAATTCATTAATAATATTTTTTCTGTCATGACCCCGGGACCTTTAGCTCAATTGACAGACTCTCTACCGACTGATATAAGGTGTTAGACATCATTTTAGAAGCATAGTTTTTATGATTTAGATTTTTTTGGTCGAAATTATAAATGTGTTTATATATATTTTTAATTGAAGTCAATTTTCTGAGGGGACAATACCCAACAAATTGAGATTTACAGAACATTATCTATCATATCAGAGCTATTTCAGAAAGGTTTTCATTAAAAATACCAAACAAATTTATTCAATCAATTGAATTGAAGAGATTTATTTACTGGTTTCTAAATTTCTTAGATTTATTTCACGACACTCGTTTATTTGAAACCAATAAACACACATATTTTATTAAGATTTTTAAAGTCATTGGAATTGGAAAACTTTTCTTCCTAAATTGATCGGTGAAGATATTGGGGAAAGAAACTCCCGGAATCTTCGTGAGTCTCCATATTTTATTTATGGGACTGTTAAAAATAAAGATGAGATTCTTTTAGCAAAACTTTGAATGCGTTTTCAATTAGTTGGATATAGCATTGAGGGGAAAATTGTGTTTAAATTGTCCACCCGCAATTTTTTATTTAACTTCCCAACCCCATTTTTCCTATTTAGCTGATTTAGGTCACACTTTAATATAAAGTGTATTTAAATAGATAAGTTGGGATTTACCACCGTTCAGTGGCGGATCCAGAAAAAATAACAAGAGGGGCACCATGATACAAATAATCTTGTGGCTACCTTATATTTTCTAAAAAAATTCATATCTGCTGAAAATTAATTTTAAAAAGCTATATATATACAAATGGGTAATTTATGTAAAAACTTTTGTGAGTCAGATAATAAATAGCTAATTAATAATGTCAGTATAAATGATAAGGAATATTTTATGTAATGTAACTAAAAAAACTTAATGTCAAGTTCTTTGAGTTGAGAAAAATAAACACGTTTACATAAACTTCAATTAAAGTTTTCAAGAATGTTTTCTTGCGAATATAGTTAGAAACTCTTCAGGGGTTTTCTCAATAGTTTTATTTATATTGAGTATAACAAAATAATAAAATATTTCCTGAACCAATGTTGATCTCAAGTTGGTTTTAATTATATTCAACGAACTAAAATATCGCTTGGCTGTTGAGTGTACAATAGGAACGAGATGTTTCAAAATACGGATGGAAATCTGTAAGTTTAAATTGTCGTATTGACTTTCTCGGATTTCTGTATCAAGAATTCCCTCCATTTAATCTCGGTTCTCTATGAAGTACCTCGATAGTGGATAGAAAAGGCCAGATTCATGTTTTTTTTGCTGGATCCAGTACATCTGCATCTGTTAACAATGATTTTATTTCTTACGTAGAGAGAATATAAACGATTGCTGTCCATTTTAGGAAAATACGAAACTAGACAAAGATGCATGATCCACGGTACTCCTACCCTCGATCTACCACTGCCTCTGCATGTTTTGAAAACTATTTAATTTGATTTTAAAATAATCTGGCTCCAATTTCGCGGCTTTCTTGACATATATTAAACACTTCTAAGTTATGGGACACCCACCCACCTGTCCAGATTATTTCAAAATTTTGTTCATTCTAAAATGGGGATTAAAAGACTTTAATATTAAGTTTGAAAATTAAAATAAAATCGTTGAATAAAAGGTGGAATTCATTTAATTTTTTTAAATGAATTTAACGCAAAAGGTCACACACAGTTTGTAAATCAAAAGTCAATGGTTAGAAACATTGATCTGGCCTTTCTGGAACAAAATTAGGTCCGTTTTTTAAATAGTGTGACAACAAATAATTTCTATGAATTTGGCAAATTTTTTAATAGTTTTGAAACTTCTTGGGATCCATATCTCTAAGAATTACCTAAGTGATAAGATATTTTTCATTAAGTAAGGCGTTCCCTTAAAGTCATTGCTTATTACATTTGTGGGTTGGCCTTCTCTACCTTTTACCTAATTAAAAAAATTGTTTATATCAACTAAAAACGTTGAGAATATGCATACAAATAAGGAAATCGAACTTTAAGCTCTGGCATTATAATTAGTTTTATAAGTAGTTAAATAAAAGTATAATGTGGCGCGCACGGGTGCGTGTCTTGAATCTTTGCTTCCCCTTCACTCTAATATGTAGAGGAGGTAACGATTACTAGTACAAGGTAAATACATGATAAGAAAATAAGAAGGATCATGTTGCTGAAACATAGAATAATACTTAGGTAACAGAAATAAATTTATTATAACAAAAAATAAGATGAGATAAAGGTTTACAGAAGAAAAACAAAAATTAAAGTTAAATATCGAGTACAGTATATAGTGTCAGGAATATCAGTTTGGAGTATCAAGTATAAATTCAAAGCAAAACAACACCTTTAGATTGAACATATGGTAGGATTTAACAACTCCAGAAATATAGAACCTTGTCGTAGCTCGGGAGAGAGTGACTAAAACAACACGGTAACGGTTAAAAGGGCAGTTAAGTAGAAAGAGCACAAAGGTAGTCGGATTTGCGCCAGACTACAGCCAGAAGGGTCTAAACAGAAAACATAGTGAAAGAGTAACTAATAAATAACACTAGTGTAAATCCTATGGTTTTAGAGTTACTAGGTACCCAGGGGTGTACAACAAAGCTAGTACAATCTAACATTAAATACATATCCAAACGATGCGCCAACAAGGGGCGAACAGAAATACTATATGTGCGAGCCACTATATGAAACTAGCCGTGTTCCGCGCTTTGCGCACCCTAAATAGTAACACAGGAAAGGTGCCAAAAATAATGTAGTGTGACACTGACCTAACTAGGTCCTAGAAAAAAGGCGTAGATAAACTGCTTATAGCTATACAAATATGGAACATGTGAACATGCCGTTTAGGGAGTTACGAAACATTACTGTGCCATAAGCACTCAGAATAGTTAAATGAATACATGGATTAGAAAAATTTGGACCACCTGGTCCTCCTTATATATAGAGCTCAAAGCCCCCGTATTTAAGTTATGTCAAATAGACATAAGAAAAATATAGCCAGACTATCTGAAGATAAGTATTAACCAATTAGTTTATTTGGCTAAATAAAACATGTAAGAAGGACCTAAAACATAATACGTCATTCAGACTAAAAATCAAACATGTCAGAAGGACATAAAAAAACATAATTATAGAGCATAACTTCAGCTAGTACCTGAAGGACACATAAAGACAACATTACAAAGCATAACTTCAGCTAGTGTCGGAAGGACATAGTATTCAAAGTTGGAGCTATAAGGTGATACTTAATCGGATCTGGCGAGGCTTCTTCTGTGACGCAACGATGAGTCCTACTCCTGATCCATTGTGACCACCAGTATTAGTGGCGTTGGAGATTAGTTCAGAAGTTCTTCCTTTGACGAAATTTTACAAAGAAGTGCAGTTATGTGACACACGGGTTCCCATGTTTTATACTCTTGGTCTAACTCGGGAACGAACCAAACAGAGGGCTCGACGGACGGAAAGAGGGGGTGGGGGGGTAAAGAAGAGAATGTTTCCCAGAAGAGCCGCTAGGGAATCGGTGGCTTAGGGTTGAGGCATCGACTGGCGATACTGAAGTTCTTCTCCATCTCGTGCGTCCAACGGCCAAGACATGCGCCAAGCCGCCATGCCGCCATGCCGCCATGCTTGCGGAAAGGCTCGTGAAAACATGGTGATAATATCAGACTGCATCCTGTCCATCGTAATCCATTTTCTTTTACTTTCTAAAGAAATAGATTAACTTTTGTTTTAATTTTCTTCTTTTAATTCCTTTATTTCATTAGTAGCTGTATTCCCATGTTTGTAGATGTCCTTTATACAGAGGACATGCTACAAATTACTATACTTTGATCAAATCGTCCCAAAGAATTAAAGGCCAAGATGTGTTTGTTTGCTCTATTTTTTAAGTGCCGTTATATCATAAATTTGTCAAACTTTTTTCGTGCCAAATGAAATAAAATAAACAAGAATTCGATGAATATTTTAATAAAAGTAAAACTAGTAGCACACGTAAGTAAAACTTATTATCAAGCATACTATAAGTTATACTATAACATTTAAAAAAAGAAGCCGAAAATTGAGTTTTAATACAAAAAAACACACATGTATAAGCCTTTACCTTATTATATAAAAACATAACGATTTTTAAAAACCCTTTCGAAAAATAAACGTCCAAGAAAAGTTTGTTTATTTTTTAGCTTTGAGTGAGATTAAATTTCAACAAAATTAAAATTAGTCTGAAAACAAAGTTAATGCATGGAATGTAACTACAAACATGCTTTGTTTTAAAAATAATATACTACACTAAAACTAAAAATGAGAAATATATTTGATTAAACTGGCATTGTAATATGTACAGCATTTTTATAGCGTGAATAAAACTAACAAATATTAAGATATATCAGATCAAAATTATTTTGTGTGATAATTTGATTTTTCTTTGTCTATTGGGAATAAGCTTGTGCACTTATACATACTTTACATATTAAGTTGTCAATCTCAGGTTTCTTGGGGTAAAGTTCTCGTTTTAGGACCCTATATTCATGGGTTCAAATCCAGCTCGAGTCGACGGATTTTTCTTGGGCAATAAAAATGCGTGGTACAACTTCCTTCGAAGAGGGCAGTAAAACCGTCGGTCCCATGTCAAATGTGGTATGTAAAAGAACCCTGGAAGGTATGTTATAATAGCTTTCCGTTAAAACTAGTAGGGCCTTTCGTTCTTTCTCATAGAAATTCTCGTGTTCTGAGATAATCAGTCGGTTCATAAAAAGCGCGTAAAATACCTCCAATACATCCAATCAAAGGTATGCCATAAAAATGATATTTAATTAGATGTAAAATATAGATACAGTAGAGTCAACTTTGACAAAGATTGACTAAATTGGCCACAAATGGCAACTGTAAAAGGCATGGCTTAGCTTTTAAATACACTAGATTATATCTAGTAACATTAAAAAAAATACTATTTGCCCAACACTGGTCACTTAAAGCTTATTCCTGAACCATGATTTTCAAGTATCAATTAAATCAATTTTTAAAACCCTAAAACGGAAATAAAGAATAAATTGTAAAATATTGGTTAAACCAATGAATAGAAACTGATTATGGATTTATAAATGAGTGAAAATTGACTCTGGACTCTGTAGGACACCTGCATAACTCTGGTAAAATCATTGGTGTATTTAGTCAAATGTCCCTGGTTCAATTCCCGTGTACGAGTATCATTTAAAGAATATTATATTTAGGTATAGCTATAACCGTGATTAATAAATATAGTAGATTGGCTATTCACTCCAACATAATATACACATTTGTACAATAATTGTACTATTGACAGCATAAAGCCCTACCTAGTCAAAGATGGCCGCGTTATCTGATAACTGGTGATCTTAATTGATCGCTCATATGTAGCTGATGATTTCCACACGTCCATCACAGACTCTTCCTTAAAATATGAGGAAAGAATTACTCTGGGCATGAAATGACTCGTGGAAAGATCAAAGTGCAATAAGCCAAAGGTCCCAGGCTCGATTTCCATGTCCAAGTATCATGTTTAAATCTAAAGAATAATTACCTAATACAGTAGCCACATGGCTTCTTTGGTGCTGACTGACTGCTAAAAACTTTGAAAAGTTATCAGACCAAATTATGTATCCCTACGCCGAACCATATGATCTGCAAAAACATGTGTTTAGCAGCTGTTAGTCAGCACCAAAGAAGCCATGGGGCTACTGTAGGTTCACAGTTTAAAAAATCAACAAATATTGTCCTAAATTTTAAAGCTAATGGATATATATATATATATATTTGCATCGCTTGTTGTAAAGTTAAGTTTCCACCGTCTTCATGTATTTAACCAAATGATTAGTATGTCGAGATAAGAAGCACTTTAAAGTGTTTTCTTGAAAGAAGAAGGGGCCGTACACTTTGTCAGTGGAAAAACACTAACCTTTGGAGAATCACTCACATTCTCCACTGTTGCTTTAAGACGTTCAGTCTCCCATATTCTGACATTGTTTATAGTCACTGAAAATTATCTGCTTACAAAATCCATCTTCTTCAAAACGCCCTTGCATTTCAATGCAGAAATCGCCACGTTTCATCTTGTCTTGAACATTTAGAAAATGAAATAACTGCAGTTTAAAACGAGTTATTTTCAGTCGCTGCCCGCAAGGTTTTTCTAAAGTGTTGGTTGTAGAATTTGTAACTCTAAACTCGCCCTTGGTGTCGATTTCTGTGACCTGTGATTCTAGGCGGCACTAAAATGACCCCCTTCTTATTCCGACACGCGTGGTCTACCTGGACTTTTACCTCACACAAACGCCCCGCTGAATTATATATATATATTTTTAAAAAGGCTGTAAGATTTAATGTTAATACAAGATGTAGATCTAGGTCCCAAGCCACATGCGAGTATTCGGGTTGAATAGTGTAAATAAATAAAAAAAATGTCTTAAATTAACTGTGCCAATCGTAAATAGACTGTCTAGTCAATGGTGGTTTTCTAAAACGTGCTCTAAAACACTGTTTCACAACAGTAACAAAATTAACTTTGGTTAATTCAAGAAGACAACACGCCTTATATACAGATTTGGTGGCCAATTTAGCTAACTGCTGCTTACATAACAATCAGTGGCAGCGACACCAACCAATAAATTACTACATAAAACTTCCACAGTTTCTCAGCAACATGTTGCAAAATGAGTACGTATATCTTAAACAGTTCTGGTTTTAAATCTTTTTGAATATATTTCTTTTGTAACAACACTATATGAATATTAAGACGCACTAGAAAAAATATTAAAAATAAAGGCTTATATTAAGACATTTCCGGAGTCGCCTGACATTTGCATTAGAAAGTATAAACGTTGAATCCTCAAACAGATAATCACTTCCATTAAGTATCGTCTGGAATCGAGCTGTGGTCTTTAAAGTTCGTATTCAGCCTCTCTCTAATCACTCGACCGTGGAGTTGGTCCTTGAAAGAAAGACGAGATTGGATTGAGGTTAAGTTGGCAAAACTGAATCTCCGCCCGGGTGAGTCTCTTAGCTATTTCTGTCACGTGACATAGAGAGAGAATCCTGAATGTTCAGTAAAACAATCCCACAGGAACGATTATCCTTCAGGAACAATCAACTGGGACCCATCTCAAGGAATAATTAACTTTCCCTAACACTCACACGATAAATGAAGGAGGAAGAAAAGAAGAGAAAAATGTTGTAAAGTTATTGCCGGGCCGGAAAGTGGAGAAGAACTTGTGTTAAGAGGAAAGCCTTCAAAGCTAATTTCAAGTTTGCTCTAATGTATTCACTGCAGATCACTCTGTTAATTCTTTTTATTTGAGAGGTTATTTAACTTTGCGGAAATTTAACAAACAATGGGACTTGCGACATGACATGATTAAAAAAAAAACTAAAATTAAAATTAAACATTTAATAAGATAGACAATTTGGTACAAGTTTCTTTTAATTATGTGAACAAACTATTTTCACTAAGGATCGTTATCCTATTATAACTTGAATTATATCTTGACAAGTAGAGGGAGTAATATTTACTGGCCTCTAGATTAAGAGTCCGGTATTCGATTCCAAGCAAGCTTAATTTTTTTTAAACATTGTTGAGATTTTAGTTTATCCTTTCTTAACGAGCGAATGAGATGAGGGACTGGTTGTTGTGTCTGTTCAAGGATTAAGTCTTTTTGTAAGCCCGTGCTTATATTATAATCCATTTAGGAAGTTTAAGGTGAGAGTGTGGAAGACGCTTGAAAAGATCAGTGTTTTTTTTTCAGTTTTTATAGAAAAATATTTCTTTGCCCAAAATAAATAAAATATCTCTCCATTATAGTAGCCCCATGGCTTCTTTGGTGCTGACTGACAGCTCACAGCTGACTTCTGACTGTCAACATTTAGGCATATACCTAAATTTTGACTGTCAGAAGTGACAGCTGCTAAACACATGTTTTTGCAGATCATCTGGTTTGGCGTAGGGATATGTAATTTGGTCTGGTAACATTTTAAAGCTGTCAGTCAGCACACAAGAAGCCATGGGGCTACTGTAGTAACGTTTAGTTTAATTTTCTTCCCGGGATGATATCAACAGTTCTTGAATGTCTGTCATGAGCATAGCGGCTTTAGACAATAAACTTTTTAAATGAAGAAGAAAAATTGTCATTAAATTCCAGGACATCTTTGGCAGATATTCAACATCTGTTAATGTCAATATATGAAGAAAATTATACTCCATGTTTCGACTGCAGAAATATTTTATTTCTCTTCATAAAAAAGCGTTTTATATAGAAACTGCAAAAACACTTCCTTTTTCTAGCGTCCGCTACTCACCCACCTTAAGTGTATATGATAGAAAGGCAGTTGTGTAAAATTATATGAGTTTTTAAAATTCATTTCACGTCCTACTAACTCCCCAGGGATATCTACATATATCCACACTATTAGGCTAGGGATGAGAAGGTAGAATTAAGAGGAGATGTACTCGTAATTGTTTAATGAGAGAGTGGGATAGCATTTGGGAAGTCGCTCAGTACACCTTGTCGGGATTAGAAACCCGACCCAACTGTCACCGACAAACCAGAGAATACGAAACTGACACTTGGCTCGTATGCCGGCCGACGCTAGTTTTTGTGATATTTCTTTAGTCGCCGTGTCTTACTATCCGTCCGGGCTATAAGCATACATAGGTCTAATTATCACGTTAATGTTCTAGGTGTGAGAAAAGTTAAATTTAAAGGAATTGCACTTGCATTTAAGTAGAAGGAGAGTGGAAAACCATTTATTGTCGTTACTCCCCTAAACCCGTGGGCCGACGCGTCATGATGGCTTAGTGAAATGGGAGGTAGGCAGCGGCAAATGACTGTAGGGCTCGTTTTGATCTGGCTTATTGAACTAGATTAATTACTCTGCTTGTGTTAAATGTGATGTAGTTTTTAGAATGAATTGAAAGAGTCTAGAAAAAGGTCCTCGTTCTATCAATGTGTCTACCCAACAGTTCCGTGCCTTTGACCTATTATTGGTGTTATAACTCTTAGCTGGTGTCGGACACCTGACCACCCGGCTGTGGTCCACCTCAGACTTCTAAAATGGGCTGGGGCGTCCTCCCCCGTACTGGACAGGGACGCAAGCTGTAGGATATTCTCCCCACAAGTTACTGTAGCCTGGTAGCTGATTATGTAAAGCACTTTGGAGTAGCACCCTAACAACTGACGTCCTTCTCCAGCCCCCCCCCCC
>CABFVX010000297.1:295581-334535 GCA_902151425.1 Timema shepardi
GGATCATTGTTCAACTCCGTGTAAAAACCAATAATTAATCTGATTTGTTAAGTTTTCATTCTACGTAGCTGATAAGTCCGTAGGGCTTCCTTCCTTTATGGGTAAGATATTTTCGTTCAAAAGTTGATGCCCTAACTTAGGTTAGTTTCTAAGTTACGAATCGGAGTAATTATATGTCAAAACATTGCACCTTAAACTCTAAAAAAATTATCAAATCTCTTACATTGATATTTCACCAACAAAATTTTTTCTCGCTAAATTTATTAATAAGAATATAAAATGCACTATATAATACTTGTGTACATATTATTAAATCAAATGGTCAAAAATATATGAGATATTTAGATATTACTGATTTTAATACTTTTAGTTAATAATTTACTTAGAAAGATTTTATAAATTAAAGTCTCATTTGTATAAAATCCTCCTTTCTATTTACTGCACTTTTCTGACCATTAGTGACTTTTCTTTAGTAATTATAGGACGACATGACAAGTAGCCCAAACCATTAATTTCCATATAAAAGTTACCCGCATAGGCTGTCTGTCGAATGCTCTGTCGTGTTAGAATGAGGGATCAGTGTTCGAAATCAGGTTGGGTGTTTTGAGGGTGTTTATTCTTAATGGCTACCCACTCTCACCTCTACGCAAATGCGGGTATATTTCCTCCAAAACTCTATCTTACTCATCTTTATTCCATTAGAGGTA
This sequence comes from Timema shepardi, assembly GCA_902151425.1. Classification (NCBI taxonomy): domain Eukaryota; kingdom Metazoa; phylum Arthropoda; class Insecta; order Phasmatodea; family Timematidae; genus Timema; species Timema shepardi. The sequence goes on from CABFVX010000297.1 coordinate 296,289, forward strand.
TTAATATTTGTGTATATCCCAAACTGGTACTAAGGTACGGTGAAACAAATACTGGAAAAAATGTAAGCATACAAAACTTATTTTAAAACTTTTTCTTACCCTACCAGCAATCAAACCTAGTACCCTTTCGTTAAGTATGTAAATACGCCACTAACTGTGACAAGATATCGGATAACTAACTACTAATTAAAGATAAATCGATAAATCTCAGGTACACACGCAGTCAACGCCAAGATTTTAAATTTCCATAAAAGGTCGGTACTTGCTCCTGACATCTTCCTTTATTTCTGTCAGACCTCGCTAGAATTTCATGTCTAAAAGACACATTTTCATCTTTTGTCTTGAGCTGTGCGATAACGAAGCTGCAGTAAGTGAAGCGGTGGAAGGGAGTTGAGAGGGGTGAGGGGGGGAAGAAACGTTGTTCATTAATTAAGCTACCGCCCCAAGGGTTGACACGGCGCAAGCCACAAAGCTCGGGTTCGGTGCGTGACTCAGCTGCGCGGAAACACGGATTTATCAGGAGTTCTGAGATGTAAGAAGGTAGTTTGAAATTTTCTTGAGGAGGTTCAGATGTAGGAGCATATATTTGTTTGGAAATTCTGACAAATGAAATCTCTCCGATTACGACACACGGGAGGTTGGGGATCGACCCCTACATGTTATACTTACCATATTTCAACTGTTTGTCAAGTCACGCGGGGTAAAACCGAGCTCAACAAAGTAACGAGCTGTGTTCACAAACTTTCATCAGTCACGTATCCCTTTAGGAGTCATAGACTAAAACAAAGTTCCTCTTACAAGTCTTCATAAAAAATTTATCAAATACCTGATATATTATAAAGTGTAAACGATCGTTCTAAATTTGAATGAAGCTCGAGAGACAAGCTAAACAAATTCGAGACAGAGGTTAAAGATTTATTTGTTAATCTTCCTTAGTGTGTCTATAAAGAGCCTACATTTGTATACATTATTTTCTTTATTTTATTTGAGTTTTTTAACGTGCACTTTCTGAATCGACTGATAATATCAGCACGTGACTTATAAAATAACTTAAATCTATAACAGACACTACACCCAGACCCCAGCCGTTAGTTCATCACTATGATAGGGTAAATCTACATTGCACCAATAATAAATTTGTTGGCCGAGACCCTTAGATCAGTGGGCAAACACGATGCCGACTAAGCTAGGGTGTCAGTGTGTTAGTGTGTTTGTTTATAATAGAAGTTTGTTTTTCACATAAATATATTATTATTATTATTATTATTATTATTAGCACCGCGTCTTACTACCCGTTCGGGTTATGCGCACTTACGCTAATGTGGAATGGTAGGGTGATTGTGAGATTAAATGAAGGACCTAAAGTTTAACGTGGAATCCGAACCACGGTGGAGACCTGGCATTCCCCACATTCACAAGATGTCTTGTCAGAGGATGAAGGGAGGGTTTGTTAATCAGATAAATCTGTGCCAGGACCAAGGATTGAACCCCGGCCGCCAGCATAGAAGTCTGACACCTTAACCCTAGACCACCAGGTAACCACATAAATATAATATATAATGGTAGTGAAGAGGTATAATTCAAGGGCACCTTTCATGTGTAATCATAGTTGGCTATGATATATATTTAATTTTGTTTCTGTGTTGTATGACGAGCTTAGATGAAACTCTATCGCATCACTTACGTTTGTTATTTTACCGCCGGAGTGAAATGGGATGGAGTTTCCCCCGAATGAATCTGTGTGTGTTAGCTCGTAGTCACGCCCACCACGTTTTCATCCGTTTTAACATTCTATTTTTATTTTGTGTGAAAATCTACTGTGCTCGACAGTTCATAGTTTTATAACCATGAGTCCCGGAAACTCTTCCCTTCTATAATATGTATATATATATATAATATTTTAAATTATATATATATAATATTTTAAATTATATATTTATAATATTTTAAATTGTTTTATTGAGATTTTAATATTTAAATAAGGTGACCTGGTGGTCTAGGGGTTTAAGTTGTCGGACTTTAGTGCTGGGTGTCCGGGGTTCAATCCTCGGTCCCGGCACAGATTTATCTGATTGCCAAGCCCTTCCTTCACCTCTGACAAGACATCTTGTGAATGTGGGGAATGCCAGGCCTCCACCATGGTTCGGATCCCAAGTTAAACTGTAGGTCTTCCATTTCATCTCACAATCACCCTACCATTACACATTAGCGTAAGTGCGTATAGCCCGAATGGGTAGTAAGATGCATTGCTAATAATAATAATAATAATAATATATAAATAGTAAAGAGTCTTATTTTTTGTTACAATCGTTTATACAATTATGAAAATATTGTTAATACTGCCCTAGTTTAGAATTATGAGTAATATTTCTTGAAAACACGCTATTTTTTAAACTACAGAACGATGCTATCTTTCAAAAGTGTCAGTCACAGTATTAAGAGCCCGTATCACCCCACGGATAGCACCTAGCTTAGGTAAAAATTACACCCCCAAGCAGACGTCACATTATGGCGTGGTTTCCTCTATCATAATAACAGCGTGATTGAGAAAGTATAACCCTTTTTACTTTATTTTAAATCATTGAAACGCTGCACCGCCCGGAATTTCTCACTCCTTTACCTAAAAATGGAGATATTTACTTAAAACTCATAAGATATGCTAAACGACATAATAAACATTGTTACAGAACCACAACGGGGGGGGGGGGCACCNGGGGGGGGACACCTTACATTATACCAAAGCGCATTAATGGAATAATATATAATTACAGTAACATAATGATGATCCGACGCCTTAGCTCAGTTGGTAGCGTGTCTGCCTACTGAGCCAAGGGTCCCATGTTCGATTCCCGTATTCTCACTGTAGTTCTTTCCCTATTCTCGTTCTTCTTCCATGGCCAATTCTTGTGTGCTTCTCGAGTAAGATGTCAAATAATTATCTTACGAACAAGTAATACTGGATAGTTTCACCAACATCAGTTACAGAACGGATTACTTTTATTTTGTTCCACCACAGTAAATCCGGAATGAGTTCTATTTTTAAATACAATATATATTTTTATTCATCATAGTTAAACACTTCCTAGATACCCTTTTTTGAACAAAATGTTTATAGCAATTTTCTAAAAATATTTAATTTTAAAAATTCTAACATTAATAAACTGCCCTTATATTAATTAATTTTTCTCAGAAAGCACATAAAAATTCATATTTATTATTTAAAATAGTCCCCAGATATTAATTTTGACCACGATATTTATAACGGTTTTTAGAATACTTCTGAATTCTCAAAAATAAATAATCGTTAATCTACCCTTAATTTTAAATAGGTGGTTAATTCAAATCACGATTTCACCTCAAGTTATAAGTATAAAACATCTGATTTTGAATGAAATGCATCAAACCGTTTTAAATCGAGCCCCAGACACAGACATATATTCAGGTGAAAAGACAGACATACATATTAATACCCAATTATTAGGGTCTCATGTGCATTGGGTTCATCAACTAGTAAAGGAGTTCGATAGAGTAAGATGAAAGAAACTGATGGGAATATTCGAGAAGCTCGGCATCAACTGGAGGGACAGAAAGCTGATCGGAAACCTGTACCTGGGACAGCGAGTGAACGTGAGTTTGAATTATGGAGAGTCCAACAGCGTAGCTACAGGAAGAGAAGCGAGGCAGGGATGCTGTTTGTCACTCCTACTGTTCAACTTGTATGGAGAGGGGTTGGTCAGAGAAGCCCTGGAGGGACGTGGGAATTTCAGAAGAGGAGGGCGCGTCATCAACATAATAAAATACTCAGATGATCTAGCATTTATAGCATAAAATAAAGAAGAGTTGCAGGAGACTATGGGCCAGCTGGTGGAGACATGGAGTTGAATATTGAAAAGTCAAAAATGATGGCGATTTAAAACATAATATTAATAATGAGCCGCTGAAAATCAAAATTGGAAATCAGGAGCTGAAAACATAGAGTAGTTCAAATACCTGGTAAAGGATGTCTACTGTGCCAAGGAAATTAGGTCAAGGATCACCATGGACAATGAATCTTCCAATAAGAGGAGGTAACTGCTGATCAACAAGTTGAGTTTAGAACTGAAGAATAATCTGATGAAATTCTTCATTTGGAGCATCACGCTGTATGTAGCTGAAATTTGGACTCTTAGGAAGATGGAAAAGAAATACTTGGAGAGTTTTTAAATGTGGTGTTGAAGAAGACTTGATAAGATCAGGTGGCCAGAGAGGGTGACAAATAAAGTCCTAAGAAGAGTGGCTGAGAATATAATATTTTGGAAATGATTCTTCGGTGAAAAGTAAACTGGATTGGACATATCCTTAGGAGGAATTGTCTTCTGCACGACGTCATAGAAGGCAAGGTCGAGGGAAAGAGGAGATTAGGAAGAAGGAGGATTAAAATATTGGAGGACTTGAAGGAAAGAAGATGATTCTGGGAGATGAAGGAGGAGGAAGAGGACAGTATGTTTTTGCGGTGTAAGCTCACTGACAAAAGGAATGGACCTGTCCTAAGAAAGAACAATTAATAATAATAATAATATACCATAACTCTTCCATAAATTTATGATAAGCCTACTTATGGTGCAATGTAATAGATTGAAATCGATTACAGTAGATTTTAATGTATAATATAAATATTTATGACATAATAACAATAAAATAAAATGTTATCAAAGTTTACAAAAGGTTTAAATATTCTTAAAACCTCCTTTCCACCAGAATCTATATATATGTGTATTTAGATTTTTTTTAGTTTTTAAATGTATCATTATTATATTTTAAAAAAGGTAAAGGACATTTTCCTCTGTTTATCAACTCTCATTACTCTATGAAAGACCTAATTATTTGATAGACAGTACTTGCACTTATATATTGTCACTTGCACTTATATATTAAATTATATCATCACTGTGTCTGACAATAGTTCGAAAAACACGTAACCCTTCAATTACGCTGAAAAAAAGTGGTAGATTAGTAGTTAAAACGGAGAGAAAATAATGGCTACCAAGTATTGAACGCTTAATAGCACCGTAAATAATGGATAATCCTTTTATTTATGTCTAATCAATTTTGATATTTTTTGGGGGGCTTAGTACGAATTAGTAGATAAATAAACGATTATTAATTACTACCAATTTGTTCCGCCTCACCTTTTTTATAGATAATATAATTGATTATAAATATACCTTCAGAGTTACGTCAGCTATAGCGTCCTTGAATCTGAAACGAGAGGCCTTTGTCCGAATCTCTACCGTTTACTGTGGTTGTTTAAAACTAACTGTTGTTTTCTGTACTTCCTCAAGACAAATTCTTGTACATTTCTTGGTAATTACCCTTTTAAACTATACCAAACTAATATAGACTTAGCAATTTCCCTAATAAAGACTGTTTCATTTATGTGGTATTATTATTAGGGGTTCTGTCTTACGACAGGACCATTCCTTTTGCCAGTGAACTTAAACCGCCAAAGCGCCCTTTTTTCTGCCTTCTCCATAGGCTCTCAGAATTCTCTTCTTTCCTTCAAGTCATCTAGTTTTGAATCCTCCTTCATCCTAATCTACTCTTTCCCTACCTCAACCCATCATTCAATTACGTCGTGCAGAAGAAAGTTCCTCCTAAGAATGTATCCGATCCAGTTTTCTTTGTACCGAAGAATCACATCCAAAATGGTTCTCTTATCACCCATTCTTGTGAAGGACTTCTTCATTTGTCACCCTGTCTGTCCACCTAATCTTTTCTTTGATAAGATTTATTTATTCAATTATTTTCAAAAATATATTTCTTAGCTTCGGATTCCTTTATTAAATAATTACCTAAATTTTATATACTATATTCAAGTATTTCCATATTAGTTTAAGTATGTTAAGTAACCACTAATTTACCTAAAATATCATAATTTGATAATTGTAACCCCTAGCTAACAGTAAAAGGTAGGAAACAAACAAAAAAATGAGTTCTAATTTTGATTTTTTAAGTACTATATAAAAAAATTGCAGCTTTAAAATAGGATCATCCTATTTTAATCAACTGTTAACATCCATAAAGTATAATATTGTTGAATACATAGTTTCAAAAGTAAGAAAACTTGGTTTATAGAATTTTTGTAAGTTAAAAAATTAGTAATTACTGATGATATAGAAACTTTTACGAGAAATATGAGCCAGAATTTACTCACTTCTATCAAAGAATATATGTATCGAAACCTTAAGAACAACTTATGCAAACTTTATTACATATTTTATAACTGTTTGTACAGCAATTAAATAGAGTGAAAGCTTTCAAAATATATTTTTAAAACCATAAACCCTCTTTTCAGAAAGTTTAGTGGTTTTATAAAATAACTTTATATATATATGCATCGATCAAATATCAAACGCAATTAGAAGCGCGCTCGAATAGATTATATGAAATATTATCGAAGCCAAATCTACGTTCGAATATTTTCTTTCAGTTGTTTTATGACTGAAAAAAAGTATATTGTGGTTATTTAAATTACTTTATACACTAAAATTACTTGCAAAATGTTTTATTGCACAAGTGTTTGTAATATTTCATGTTAATCTGAAAAATAAAGTTACTATCACAATATGCAATTCAATTTATCCAGAGTGTTTCATATAAATGTTAATTTGTAATGTACAAAACAGCTTTGAATGGCTATAATTGAACATAAATATAGTAATTTTAGCTGTCAATATTTTTACTGGCGAAGCTTCGAAGCCAGACTTTGTTTCGAAGTGAAGTCGAAGCTGATGTTTGTTTCGAATCCAAGTCGAAGTTTCGAATCTACGCACAACCTTAACCAAACTCCCGTGAACATGTCGAGGCAATTATTTTATAGTTATCATACTACACAACTACACTATCGCTATACACATTTTGCACATAATTATGTATGTCAGACAAGTTGGTCAACGTGCTGAAGCACACAAAATATATCCATGATGGTTTAAAAGTGGTGACAATGATTACGAGATTTGTAGTGCCTTTCCATCACAATAGTGTTGTCTGTATAATTTGTGAGGGTTATAAAGACGGACGGGTCTGACCGAATGTCACACTGTTTAAAAGCTAAATCGCTCAGCTATGTTAAATAAGAGGTGATGTGTGTCACTTAGGTTAGCTGTGTGTCTATTATTTCTGTTAAAAACGACAGAAATTTTACTATGATGTTAAAGATGAAAGATCATTGTGCTTCGTTATTAATGAAAACATAACAAAAATATCAAAAAATGTCCAATGATACTCGTCTTTTCCGATAAAATGTTACTTAGATATTTATGTTAGAGTTACATAAATAATATATAAGATATATTTAATTATATATTACATAACTATCTAATATAGGCTATATTTATTGAATATTTTTACAGGTACAATTCACTTTCCAACGCTTCGCTCATACGATTGTTTTAAATTGTGACTTTACCCAGAGTTTCAGACAACTGCCTCCATAATACGACGGTTTAGCGACACGACGCTGCCACTATCTTACTGAACTTAGGTTTGTTTACAAACATGGCGTGAGCTGTACCTACGTGCTATACTCTGTCATTTAGTGAATTATAAAATGTTTATTTTAGTTATAAATAATTTATTTACGTCAGCTACAAATATATATGACGATCGTAATACAGTGCATGGATCGACAAGAAAAAAAACATGCAATGATTAGCTTTACGACAACGGTATACAACTTAATATTTCGTAATAGCGATGTATTCCTGTATCAGAACCATACAGGATGGGCCGAAACGATTGGTAATTTGAAAATTAACACTTTAATTGAAAAGTAAATATTCACTAGCTACAGTAGTCCCATGGCTTCTTTGGTGCTGACTGACAGCTCACAGCTCATATAGCCGACGGCTTTAAAAAGTTACCAGACCAAATTATGTATCCCTACGCCGAACCATATGATCTGCAAAAACATGTGTTTAGCAGCTGTCAGTCAGCACCAAAGAAGCCATGAGGCTACTGTAAGTATTCAATGAAAATACTTTTTGAAGACAAATCCACTCAGGAGAGTTTCGCCGGACGTTAGGCAAACCTCAGCGCGTTGTTAATAACTTTCTTTGGCTTAGCTCATATATATGATTTCACCCCACTCTGTAAACGCACACAGATCTAACATACATATCTAAGTAGTGAACATATATGATTCTGGAAGATATTTCTAAGTAATGGTAGATCCAAAACTCTTGATACCAGAGTATAGTGAAAGTATACTGATTCTAAAAATTTCAATCTCTACTGTAAAGAACTTTTTATACGTCTCTGATTTATTTATTTTTTGCATGATGTTTGTAAGTCTGTGCTCTTCCCTAGTACCTAAATATCGAGATGATCCAATTTTCTAACGTTATATATTTTAATATTTCTATTTAACCTCAGTGCATGTTAAATTTTTAAGTTGACACATACAAATAAAACTACATTAATTTACTGACAAAAAAATGTTAATTAGTTTGTAAAAATCTGGCGATTTTAATCATATTCTACTCATGTAGCTTGGATAACATAGTACAAAGAAATAATTTTCAATTTGAATTTTTACCAAAAATAATAATATAGTGCTCAAATTTGTTTTAATTTCTTCAATTTTACACTGTTTAAAATAATTAACGTTAGTAACCTGGTGAAGTATGTGATCACAATAATGGTTATAAAATGTGGAGAAGTTTTTATAGTGAGGCCTAGTCTATTGTAAAAAAAAAAAATACAGTCCAATTTAAATGGAAATTAACTTTTTTTTTCTAGTTATAAAAGCTATCATACATAACATGTTCCATATATTTATGCGTAAAGTCGGGTGATTTTAAGCTGTCACTTTTAGTGAATAATATCAATACCTATGAAATGACACTTACAATAAAGTAAAATACTCTCAGTGCTGAGTGTAAAAAAGTTTTTATTTTTAATGTTCCTTCCCATCAGAATCCTAGTATATTCCATGTATTATCCCGCAAGCGAGAAATACCGACCGAGCGACCAGGTGTCCCGAAATTCAAAATACGTAGTATTCAGAGGTGGATCGTGGTTTGTTGCCAGGGCAAACAAGGTTTGACAGGACCGTTATTATACAATGTTCTCCACCTCCCCTAAGCATCAAATTGATTAACTACACATATAAAAATATTTTAAGTGTGTTATTAGATTCGTTTAAAGACCAAGTTTGATTATGAAAGAAAGAAAACACTTTACCACTACAGTCTTGTCAAAGCTTTTCTTACCTTGGCAATGAGCCATGACTCAACCCCTGGTTCACAGTGACTTTGACTTTTTCTAACATTTGTACAGAAAAAAAATATTTATTTTTGGTTTGTTTTCAATCCACTTCACAAATACGTGCTGTCACTTTGTTAAGTGAAGCCACTTTACAGAACTTGTAAAATTAACATAGCAAACTTAAGTAAGAATATACAAAATAAACTAATTTTAACAATTTTCAAACTGGTAGAATATGGCAAAAATACATTGAACAGACTCTAATATTATATATACATTCCAGTTTCAACAGAAAGGGATTTTTAGAAAATACAAACATATTTTTTACGGTCAAAATTGATAACATGTTACTATTGTTACTAGTGTTATTTTATACGTATTGATAATAACTATCGAAAGTGACAGATGCAGCTCACATGATTTGACGTATGAATACGTAAAAGTAGATCTAGTAGCTTTTCTAGCTGTCAGCTAGAGTCCTTGTTAACCGATTCCGTGGCCGATTGGTCTAAGGCTTCATAGACTGGCCTGCTTAAGACGAGAATATTGGGGTTTGAATCCCGGTCAGATTTATTGAGGGTGGTTATTTCTAAATGGCTAACTCACTCTTCTTCCACGCAAATGTCGGGTACATTACCTCTAAAATGCTTGCTTCCTCATCCCTATCTCATTAGAGTACTTATATGTGCGTATAACCCGGCCGGTAATAAGATGCCGGTTACCTGGCGGTCTAGGGGTAAGATGTCAGATTTCTGTGCTGGGGTCCGGGGCTCAATCCTCGGTCCCGGCACAGATGTATATGATTACCAAACCCTTCCTTCACCTCTGACAAGACATCTTGTGAATGTGGAGAATGCCAGGCCTCCACCGTGGTTCGGATTCCACGTTAAACTGTAGGTCATACATTTCATTTCACAATCACCCTACCTTTACACATTAGCGTAAGTGCGTATAACCCGAACAGGTAGTAAGACGCGGTGCTAATAATAATAATAATAATAATAATAATAATATGCCTTGATAAAAAGGCCCTTGTTCTGTAAATGTTACTGTATGGTTGGCTTGTACTTTTCTAAAGGTAGTTTTTTTTTGTGTGCATATAATCTTACTATTCAATTGGGGTAAATTATTTTAACTACACTAGTTGGGTATCGGTGATGGAGGTAGAATTTACATGAAATGTATCCGAATTTGCGTGGAGGGAATGTGGAAGACCATTTAGTAAATAAAATCACTCTTAGTAGAACCGGCCCGGATTCAAGCCTCGACCTCCCTGTCACAATCAACTTCACGACTTATACCGTATGCCCACCGATGTGGGTACCATCCCTGTGCTCAATCATCCCCTACCTAAAATATAAGCTAGTAAGTTGATTCAATTTGTGTGTGTGTGTGTGTATGTAGGGAGTTACGAGAAAGAGAAGGATGGTAAAATCAGCCAACAGAAATACAGGATTATACACACAGTTTGACCAACTTATTAATAAAATTAAATATAGCCGGAGGGAAGCGCAAACATAAAATAATATTTTCACCGTAGAAAAGAAAAATAATAATGACCAAAAAATGTTGGTTTTTAATAGTGGGGTGGTTGGCGTGGGTAATATCTTGCTTAGTTTGCTATATATATATATTCTCCCTGTCCACATGATATGTTGGTACGCATGTGTGGAGCGTGATTTTATATATAAAAAGCAATACCCCAATCTTCCTGCGAATGGACTTAATATCTGACAGAATAAAATGACTAGATCTACTTTCCAGGCTTTATACTTCAAGTTATGTGATCGAAAGCTGTCACTTTTTTATCTATATACTTAAAACATATAGACAAAAAGTAATAATATAGTAAAATGTTATTAATATTTGCCGCAAAAATATGTGTTTATATATACGGGTTATTGTCATCTTAGACCAGATCCTCATGGGTTTACACATGGTCTAATACATCAGGCTCACAGTAGACTGGATTTTTCGAGACGGGGATTTCAAGGACCGAAACTCGACCACTTGCATTAAGGATAATTTTCCACTCTCAATTAACCTTTGGGGTTTTTACATTCTCTCTCCATCAAAATTAAACCTTTGCGATTTAAAAAAGGTAATTTGACCAATTCCTAATAACCCTAGTGTGTTTGTGCCTTAATCTTCCAAGGCCAGTAATAATAGGACTGTATTATGTGGATAAACTTATTCTTAACTACCCTTCACATACCTACCCCTTATATTAAGTCGTAAATACCCATTATGTCAAGAATAAAAGGAGAAAAAAAAAGGGGGGGGGAGAATTTAGTCCTAAGGTGATACTGGCTCTTTAGCTCTGTATACAAAGAGTCTTTTTACTATAATTAATTCAACAAGGAGTTTTGTGCGTGTTTACAAGTACTCTGTGAGCACATTACTATGGTTGATATCAGCAAAGTTATAATCAGATATCCACCTCAGTAGCGTAGTTAGCCAGCGCGCTAGTTTTGTATTGAGCTAGACTGCCGAGTACTGGGAGACTGAGGTTCGTTCGAATCTCGCTCTGTTGAGCTGGGGTAGTTTTTCCTAATTAATTTTCCACTCTCCCTCCACGCAAATGTGGGTTCACTTTATATATATTAAATCTTCCCAGTTCCTAACCCATTAGAGTAATTAGTAACTGAGCGTATAACCCGAACGGGTAGTAAGACGTGGTACTAAGTATTAGTATAATCAGATAGGCTTAGGTTAGTTTTTTATTAAAGCCATATATTTTACGCTTTCAGCTTGATAGGCCTGTCATAACTGCACATGTCTTATAATATAACTTGAGACTAGGACAGGCACAACATCCAGTCCCCGGTCATTAATTAATCTCTGTGAAAGGGTAAACCTTCATTTCACCAAAGATACTTTATTTGACCATGCCAGGAATCGTACCCGGAACCCTTAGCTTAGTAGACAGACACGTTACTGGTTGAGCTAAAAGTGTCGGATGACATTTTACTAACAAAAAATGTAAATTTTATAATAATAAAAAAAATACTTCGCATCTGATTATAAATTTACTTCGTTTGTGATTTTCAGTTTAATATGTTAAGTTATGAATAGCAAACTTGATCAATTATTCAGTGGATGCTTTCATTACATATATATATATAAATACAAAAATAATATTTAGAGAATATATTTTAAATTTAGATATCACTGGAAATTTTTCTGGATAGAAGTTTCAGATACACCTATACATGGCTTTAATTTTTTTTTACAATACAAGTAATATAAAGATTGTGTTAGATCTGAGTGGTACCAAGAGTCGATATGGAGGTTCATTGGAAAACAAACAATCAAAATAACTCCAAAATTATCTATTTTTTTGAAAAAGAAACCTTTGAGTAAAAGGAAGGGCTCGGATCTACTTATATAATAATAGTACACATGACCCAATCAGATAAAATAATAGAAAATTTAAATATTGTATTTAACATTTCAATTTACAATATAGCCAATGAAACAATCAAAATAACTATTGTTATTATTATTATTATTATTATTATTATTATTATTAGCACCGCGTCTTACTACCCATTTGGGTTATACGTACTTAGGCTAATGTGTGATGGTAGGGTGATTGTGAGATGAAATGGATGACCTACAATTTAACGTGGGATCCGAATCACGATGGAGGCCTGGCATTCCACACACTCACAAGTTGTGATTAATACACGTCTTGTCAGAGGTGAAGGAAGGGTTTGGTATGTAACATTAACCACAAGCTAACCATAACCAAGTTAATAACAACGGACTTACCCTATTGTACTGACACCGTCAGCTGCTGGCCCAACTACACACTCGACCGGCCCATCGAAACAGATTGACCACAGAAAATTAAGACCGCACCTATTCAACTCTCAATGACAACTTCCCCGAACCAAAGAGCTTCAGTTGGAAAGAAGATACTCTTCGCCAGTGTCAAGTTTTGTTTCTACTCCAGTCCAGAAGCTTCCAGAACCCCCCCTCCTTGTTTATGTTCTTTGGTTTTTCCTCCCCTCGTCATCCCATCGTTCCGCGTTCTGTGGACTGTTTTAACCGTATAAAAGAGTGATCGTGTGAGTGAAGTGTCACTCTTGGACTGGCTTTGGTAATCGCTTGAGCAAGCGAAGGCTTCGGAAAGTAAGCAAAATGCTTTTTCGGCTTAATCTTTTATTTTCAAAATTATTTTTCGGCATAGTGGACTTAAACTTCGGACTCTTAATTAGAAAACATATAGCTAGTAATATTGCTAATAATAATACTCCTTGTTGGAGTTAAGGTTTATCTCAATGATTATAAACTTGTGCTATTGGATTTTAACAAAAAAATAAATATCTAATGGCTTTGTTAATAATATTTCTTGGGTACTTAATACTTATCTCAAGTATAATGAACTTGTGTTATTGGACTCGGGAAAACAGGTATCTAGTAATTTAGTTAGTAACAATGCCTTTTTTGGACTTAGGGCTTATCTCTATTATATTGAACTTTAATGATATTGGATACTGTTTATAGAGTAGTGCTATTAATATTTCGCTTCCAATGTCTACAAATGAACTTAATGTATCGGGCGCCATCAGCGCTAGTAAGAGATAAGCAATTGCCGCCTTAGTAACTTAATCTATGGTTGGTAATTTCTTAAGTGTTGGCAATTTAAATGTGGATTGCTCTAGCTAATGCCAACGTAAGAAATCTGATGATTTTAGGTACAAAGTATATTTTCCCTTTTTACGGGACGGAGAAATGGAAGGATACTGACATAGATAGTTTTAATTATTTTTGTAAATAACATGAGCATTTGGCAGAGGTTAAATTGATGAGTCATATATTGTTCTTTTTTGGCCAAATGTTAATTTTGTTAACTTAATTAGTGATGGTAATCACTTATACATTTAAGGCGATCTTCATATGAGGCCATGGTATTGAGATTACAAAATATTGTATACCTTTTTCCTTTCTTTGAATCATTTATTTAAATTAATTGTTGTTGATATCTTTTGAATATCTAATAAACAACTCTTATCGTTAATTTTTATACTTACTATTTTTACCCATTCATCCTTGGGTATAATGCTAGCTAAATTGTTGCCTAATATATTCTTGTCATTAGTTATTTATTGTTGAGGTTGACCGTGGGGACAGGTCCCGCAATTGTTCCTAATTGCGTGTGCTGGGTTTTATTTTAGCCCAGATTTTTTCTGATATTCAACACTCACTCAGCACACTCTTTCTTTTGTTGACTTTTTTTATTTGAATCCTCTAGGTTAGGCGTTAGGGTTAGAAATAGGATTCCCGTAATCAAATAAATCTGTGCCTGGACCGAGGATTGACCCCGGGCCCCAGCACAGAAGTCCGACACCTTACCCCTAAACCACCAGTTCACCGATCATTATTAAAATAACCAAACAAATGTCGATTTTTCATTTAAATCCCCAAAAGATTTTTTTTAAATTTGCTACTTAAAGTGTTCACATGATACGATCGGATAGAAAAATGTAGCTGTTACTGGCTCTTCTATAGTCAACATATTACATAGATTTAATTTCTGTTTGACAACACTTTATTTTTGTCTAGATTTATAAACAATTATTATTCTTATGTAAGGGTTGTTACGGTACCATCATTGCATGTATTGCTTTCAATATTAACTAAACCAGTATTTGTAAATCATTACTATTTATACCGTCTACGATACATGAAAGTGTTCGTGTATGAGGTATTCCACACGGAGTCACGCTATAGAATTAATATAAATGAATCAAATACTCCTCAACTGTATGAAACAGAGCTGTTATCATCACATCAAGCCAGTGAAAGCATATCCGACTTTTAATTTAAAAATAAGTAATTTATTAACACAAAATTAAAATATGCTCTCTACAGTCTTTTCTATGATAACTGACATATTTTCGGTTTCGAGATGTTTCTTTCCCATGTGCTTAGGATCATACACATATTTACTCTAATTGTATAAGAACGATAAAGGTAGAATTTAAGGGAAGCGTACCTGCATTTGCGTGTAAAAATAGTGGGGAAACTATATGGTGGGGTTAGGGGGTGGAGCACCTTAGTATAGCAGGTCATGGCTCGAACCTGAACCTCCTAGGAAATCCAGACCAGACGAGACTGACACCTTTGTTCTCACGGCCACCATTACTGCTGCCGTATGTTTTATTATTCAATAACCAACATCGGTGGTCGAGTGTACCAGGCAAGCCATTATCGCAATAGACTGGTTTGATTGTGCTAAGGAGATCGGGGTTCGAACCCTGGATAGATTTACCTAAGATGGTTTATCCTAAACGTGTTTTTACTCTTACTCCCGGTAAAACGGGCACATTTTATCTAGATTATTTGTTTCTCATCATTGGAATGATGCAGATACTTTTACTATTCGGTCTAGGGGTAAGGTGTCAGACTTCTGTGCTGGCGGCCGGGGTTCAATCCTCGGTTCCGGCAAAAATGTATCTGATTACCAAACCCTTCCTTCACCTCTGACAAGACATCTTGTAAATGTGAGGAATGCCAGGCCTACACCGTGGTTCGGATTCCACGTTAAACTGTAGGTCCTTCATTTCATCTCACAATCATCCTACCATTACACATTAGCGTAAGTGCGTATAACCCGAACGGGTAGTAAGACGCGGTGCTAATAATAATAATAATTTTACTATTGATTCTTTCATACTGACAAGTGTAAATACGCGGATAGGTTACATGTCCTTTAGATTATTCATCCTTCATTAATGTAAATATGTGGATATATTACGTTTCTAATAGAATATTTCTTCCTCATCAGTGTGAATATTAGGATAGGTTAGATTTATTTTAGATTATTCCTTCAAAATTAATGTAAATATGTGGATATGTTAGGTTTCCAATAGATTATTCCTTCCTAATTAATGTAAATATGTGGATATGTTAGGTTTCCAAATAGATTATTCCTTCCTAATTAATGTAGGTATGAGAATAGGTTACATATCCTCTAGTTTATTCATTCCTCATTATTGTAGATATGTGGTTATCCCAGACGGTTAGTAAGACGCGGCCTCTTATAGACTAGGTTCGTGTATGCAGGGGTTAAAGTGTCTGTTTCCCCGACAGAAAGGAGCTCCTAATAGGTCAATTAACGAACCACGTGCACGGAAATGCCAGGCAGGTGAGGTGGGAAAGGAAACCAGTAACCTCGCCATCCTTTGGATACAGGAGGGAATAGGAGAAAATCCCGTCGCGTCCCACGCACGATATCCTTCACGCTCTTATCAATAATTCCTTTTCCTTCGTGTGGTGTCGGCTGTTTCTCTCGCCCTTTTCAGGCTTGCTAGAGCACTCCGCTCAGAATTATATATGGCCACGAGATGCGCTCAGCCGTCACAAGACAAACCCAACATTACAGCTAGAGAAAACCCCGAGATGATAAATTCAACAACGTTCTTTGGGAAGAAAAGAACGAGACAAAAAGAAACGTGCTACTTTTTTTTTAAGTGAAGAGTTTTTGACGAGGTCGACATGCAGTGAATCGATAAGAAGTTGAGAGCTTGACTCTTACTGGTAGCATAGATAACCAATAACAGTGACTTAAAATCATAGGCGTTTTTTTTATGATTTACTAGAATTATTTTCAACACATATATTGAAGAATCATCATAGACTCTACCATAAAATATGAATGACTATCGACATTTTTATGAGGAATAAATTAAATTTTCTAAATAAAATATAGCCTATGTTTCTCGCTGATAATGTATCTTTTTATTGGTGAAAGAATTTTGAAAATCGGTCCGGTAGTTTTTGAGTTTATCCATTACAAACAAAAAAACAAATCAAACCTTTCCTCATTATAATATTAATAAAAGTGTAGATGTAGAAAAACTAAACGTCAAGTTGTTCTGGTTTGTCACTGACAGAGAGATCGGGGATTGAGACCCAGTCCAGGTGTTTTAATCCCTTAAATGGTTTCTCACCCGCAGTTATGCATATATTTCCTCTAAATTCTATCTTTTTCCGTCTCTCCCTCAACAGTGTAATAATTAAGGTGGATAGCTAAGACGGGTAGTATGATGCTTTATTTGTTTTTAAAAAAGGTCACACAAACAAAAAACATGCATTTCTTTTGAACACAAGAATGCAAACAAAATACAGCTTACAAAAAAAAGGAACTTAAAATAAATACATAACTCTAAGTTTTGGCATTCAAAATCCTACTCTAGGCACGAGGATGGATATATTTCAATATAAATGTAATAATTTTATTCCCCTATATTAATAATCAAACTAATGGTTTCTTAAGCTTGTTTTTACATTTCATTAATCATTTGGTCACGAAATTTTCATAGAAATGATTTTTTAAGAAGTACAAACATATTTCATGCTATCAAAATTAATAACAACTTACAATATTCTTAGAGATATAGTTTAGATATTGATTAAATAAATCAGAAGTTTCAGCTGCATATCACATTAGTAAGCTTATTAAATACGTTTCAATAACTTTTGTAACCGTCTGATATGGTGTGGATACCCCCCCAGTCATATCCTAAATTTAACATTTATATTTATTCTTCTTAATTTTGATGTTTCATTTCTCGTTTGGTGTAAATAATAATAATATTTAGCATCGCGTCTTACTACCCGTTCGGGTTATACGCTTTAAGTACTAATTACTCCAATTGATTAGGAATTAGGAAGGTTGAATTAGAGGAAGTGAACCCGCATTTGCGTGGAGGGAGAGTGGAAAACAATTTAGGAAAAACCACCCCCAGTTCACCCGACCAAGATTCGAACCTCGATCTCCCCGTCCTCAGCAGTCGAACTCAATACGACAAGCGCGTTAGCCAACTACGCCACAGAGGCGGGTTCGTTTGGTGTAAAAGTTGAATTTTGACAACACTATCGTTGAGGGATAAGCATGTAAGAGTTTTTATTATTATTATTATTTAGCACTGCGTCTTACTACCCGTTCGAGCTATACGCTTGTAAGAGTTTATGGAACTTTAAAATGTAATAAGAACACCTTTCAATGTTTTAGTGTGTTAACATTTTATTGTATCTACGCCTAATTGGTAAAATTTTAGTGGCCAATCAATAGAAACTAGAATCTTTAGACTTGAAATACGGAACATTAAAGAAAACACGCACATAAATAATTACTTAAATATACATATGAATAAATGTGACGTTGTACAACATTTTTGAATATGTTATTTAATCATTATTATTTTACTGGAAAACTCCCCGAGTTTAAATGAACTAAAGTACATTCACCACCCAAGGTTACCTGGATGACAGCTCAAAAAGTTACTAGAAATAGTCCCTACTATACCCCAACGCCAACAGCTGACATCTGTCACTTTGGATAGTTGTAATGAAAAATATGGTAATGTATGAATGTGATAGGTAACCACAGTAATTTAGGCCAGTATTATTTATATTTATTTATGGTCAAGTACAAAGCTTATTTATCGTTTTATTCCAATTAAAAAAATATTATTCGCAGCACTTTCACAAAAGGTCTAACGAATATAGATATTTTATACAGATAATTCGGTAAATTTTTATTTTGAAATACGATAAAATAATAGTAAAATAATTTTTATATTAAAAAAAAAGACAGGTATTTTCTCTTTTACAAGTAAATACAATGTCTGTATTAAAAGGTAATAATGTGTGCACTATATTACACATTATCAATAATATTCTAAAATTCAAAATAAGTACTTTTAATTATGTTTGAAATACCGTTTTGGATTGGATGAAAAGAAATTATTAAAAGTAATGAAATGGTTTGAGAAAACTTAAGTTTATGTAATTTTAAATATAAAATATAACATGTAATTATAAAACTTATCATTTATAGCAAAACAGTGATATTTTACAAGTGTTGGCAACCCAAAACCTAAACATAGTCATGATTTTTCAACTGTAATTCAGGTAAAAACCTATGGTGAACGAACTATATAGTAACAAGAGGAGTCCGACCTTGACTTATCGTAACGTGACGTGTAGTCAACATCGTTAAACCGCGACAACTTAGCGGCATAGCCCGCAGCCGAGACTATGGTAGTTTGTTGAAACTTGGGTCGAGGGGGTTAGCGTTTCAAGTGTCGTCACAAGTTAAGTTAGTTCACAAGCTATCGGTGAGGTAACTTTGTCGTCGGAAGTGCGCGTTTTCATCTCAAATTAAATATAACCATGATTTTCGCCCGAAATCCTCTAAATATGCTTGGAATACCAAACAAATATTACACCAACAGATGCGTTATAGGTTGGAGGGCCCTAACTTTCAAGTACTGATGTACAGGTCAGGTCACGAAAAATGACATACCGTTAAGTTCAGGATTTCTGACACCATTTTGCGTTCAAGATTAAATTACAATTAATTATTTAAGGCTCAATAACATCCAAAAACGCTTTGGTACATTTATTAAAACAAAAGAAAGGATTCACGTTTTACATCGATTGTTAAATATTCAGAAATTAATTTTGTAAATGTTATGAAATATTACAAATAAGGAAAAAAATACAAATAAATATTAATTATATACTATATAGAGTTGTTTTACATTTGACGACACGAAAACCTTTCATGAAAAACTTGTTAAACTGAGTAAAATGAAGTGTTAACATATTTGCATGTCATTGGGTAGGACAAGTTTGCTTCCTATCATAATGATAAGGTTCTTCTCAGACAGTCGGCTCTGATAAGGTTCTGATAAGGTTCTTCTCAGACAGTCGGCTTATGTAGTTTAAACTTCTGTCCTTGTTAAGGTGTGGTAGAAGGGAGCGCAAGTATTTTTACAGTTTTTATAGATTATACATTTTTTGGTTAAAATAAATCAAATATTTCTCCACTAGCAACATAGAGTTTAGTTTTATGCATATGCTAATATCAATAAATATTGAATATTTGTCAAAGGTGTCCTGGAATTTTGTCAAAACCTTTTGAATAAAAAGAAAAAGGTTTTGACCAAATTCCAGGACACCCTTTTAAGATATTCAAGATATTTTGATACCAGCATATGCAGAAAACTTAATTCTATGTTGTTAGTGGAGAAATATTTGATTTATTTTGGCAAAAAAAATTAATGCTATAAAAACTGTAAGACTACTCGCGCTCCCTTCTGCCGCACCTTAAGACACCACTTTACCACAAATATGCAGACGTAAACGTTGTAATAGTTCTAAACGCATCATTGACCAAGGCAGAACTTTTTTCAAATAGGAATAAATAAACAATTGGCTTGAAGATATATCCTTTCTGTTGG
Source organism: Timema shepardi (assembly GCA_902151425.1). Classification (NCBI taxonomy): domain Eukaryota; kingdom Metazoa; phylum Arthropoda; class Insecta; order Phasmatodea; family Timematidae; genus Timema; species Timema shepardi. Next base: position 316,796 of record CABFVX010000297.1, read on the forward strand.
TACCCTGTAACCCCCTCATCCAAGAAGGGAGCACCTCACAAAGACGTTAAACTTCTGTAAGAGTTCTGCGGCTCAAACAAGTCACTGGGATGGTTATCTCCACTTCTCTATGGATTTCTATTATAATCCCAGTAAGGGACACATATTAATGCCATGGATTAGGATTTGTTTAACTTCTAAAAATGGCAAATTAACAATCTGGAGTGTTATTTTTAGTATACTCAACAAAATTATTATTAGCAATCTATTTTGAGAGATAAACATGAATAAGATGGGAAAAATTAAGTGCACCACCATTCACGTGGAAAGAAGAAGAAAAAAACATTAATTGATAAATAGCACCCGGACGAGATTCTGTTCTAGAAATGTCCATCGCTGGAAGTCCAGTCTAATTCAATCCAGACGCCGTAAACCATTAAGCTACCGAGGCGGATATTTGACGTGTGGGTGCTATATTTATCTTATAAATGTGGAAATCAGCTCTCTCTTTCCGCTCCGACATTGTCGCTGACATTTCGAATGGCAGACTTTCAACAATTTCGATTTGATTAGCTCTGAGGCAACTGTTAGCAAATGTCCACGAGAGTTGATCCGATGACTACACAACGGGGGCGCTGAGCTTGGGGGATTTATCATTCGTAACATAATAGGAGCACGTCGATGCTGCAGTTAAAAGTATTCATCACATTAGCAATGATGGCCCATAACTGTGCGGAGACGGAAGTTAGTGTTATTGAGTATTTGAATAGTCCTGATTGTAGTCTGGGTCGAACAATAGACGAGATCGGCCATTGTGTTGATACAGTCCTGACAATACTACCAGATGTGCACTACACCCCAGGTGAGAACGAATGGCACGCAGTTTGAACATGAAGCGGCCAAGCTACAAACTACAAGCTGCAATCGCCCTTAAGTTAATCTCTCGCCAGGAAGAGGGATCTAGATTTATTTATTTATTTTGAGGTATTTAACGTACACTGTCTGACCCAACTGATTATATTAACACACACGGAATTCTATGATCGAGCGTGAAAGGGCCTACAAGTTTTGCCAGAGAAGGTATTTTCACATACCTTCCAGGATTCTTTTACATGCTACAATCTAAATAGGACTGACGGCTTTAATTTCCCTTCGAAGAAAGTTGTGCTACGGATTTTTACTGATCAAGAAAAATCCGTAAAATCTGGAACAAAATTCAATATTTTGCTATTAATGAACTAATTTCTTTGCTATTAATGCGTAATTTATTGTTTGTTTTATTTTTTATTTTCTGTTTTGTTAATCTTTTGAGGTTTTGTTGCTTCTTAGTTGGTTTAACTTATTTTTATCGTCTTGAAATAATTTTTTTATTTAAAAAAATAAAATAATTTTATTTTGAAAATAATAATGAAAATAATAATGGCTTAATAATACCGGTAAGTGTAGCAAAGTGGTTTAATTCTCGACTTTGACCATGAAAATTAGAATTTGTCTTGGTTCTAATCCTCGTTAGGTGCATTAATGGTAGTTTTTTACTACCAGAGTTTGCTATTTCTATTTTCATCACGCATCCAGGTGAAATATCTTAATAACTGCTAACAATTAAGTTTAATATATCTTTAAAAGTCCTTATGTCAAAATGTTAAAAGATTAATACGTTGTAGCACTCACATTATTAGTATAATAATCATGCCAATAACAATTTAATGTAAATTAATTTTAAATGATTTCAGTGGTTTCCTGTTTTGGTTGTAAAAGACTTATATTTTTATTAGAGATTTATCATAATATATTTATATTATATACATAAATGATATATATATATAATACTAAGGACATATATTCATATATGCATATTATTATATATCTATATTGTATATTTTGAATATTTATAATATATCTATCTTTTGATAAATATATATATATATATATAATTAATGCATAGCATTTCATGTGTGTATATTGTACTCGTATATTATGCCTGTAAATATATGTAGGGTCTAATATTATATGCATATATGTATATTTGTATAATGTATCCATATATGTGTATAAATATATATGTGTACACACATATACATTATAGGGCCTATATATAATAAGATTCAACCTAAGATATATTCAACTTTATAATATATTAGTGTGATTGTAAGATCTCCTGAATTAGTGTGGAAAGAAGAGGGTAGCATAAAACAAGTTAAATAATGTGTGGAAAACCACCATCAGAGCATCTAACCAAGATTTGAACCTCACCCTCTTCGTCACCAGTAACATAATCCAATGCGAGCCCAGTGGATTAGAACATTTGACCCCAGTTCGAGGATTTAGGTTTATGAAACATTTATTTAATATGAAATTAGTAATATTATACATAGTTTTAGAATTCTTTCTTTTTTACAAGTTATTTTAGCTGTACAATGTTTAAGGAAGTGAAGATTTGTCGATGTGATAATTATATAGCTTGTTAATTAGGTTGTATATTTGGCTAATAAAATATATATTAAACGCCCCGACACACACAATTCAATAATTGATTACTATTGTAGGGCTTGGAGCAATAACATGCAATAGCCCCTACCACAAAATAATATATCTATGATATTGGTATTAAAGGTTTAATTAATAAAGAATTAATTAATCAGCTTGAATAATTATTTTTTTGCTCTTATTTTATATAAACTTTGAATTCTAAGAAATCAAGGCAAAAAAAACACCTTTTATCTCTAGAAAAGAAATATAGGAACACGATTAAATATAAAATATAAATGTTAACCCGCTTCGGTGGCCAAATGGTCTAAGTCACTACTCTCGCAGTAAACTAGACTTCTGATGACGAGTAGATCAAGGTTCGAATCCCGGTAAGGTGTATTGATGGTCCTTTTCCAAAATGTTTTTTTCACTCTCCCTCCACGCGCATGCGGGTATATTTTATATAAATATAGCCTTTATCATCCTTAAAACCACTAGCGTAATTAGTAAACATGAGTAATACTTGGACGAATTATAACCCATGGTGCTAAAAAACGTAAATCTTATAGTTTTTGTGGCATGTAGCGCATTATTGATCCAGAGCCTTGAATTAAATCAAGGTAATAAAAGTGATTAAAAGGGAAATTATATAGTCAGTCATCTTTTCATAATGTAGAATAATCAGATATACAGAATGTGTCCCAATGACATATTTTATATCCAAGCTGGAAAATTACTCAAATTCACTATTCGAGTAAAATAGATAAATCGGCAATACTTTGTCATAAAGAGTCGGACATATTTGATTTTAAACTTTTATGATAATATATTACATTATATATTACTAATAAAACTATATTTGTAAATATAAACATTTTTATTACGTTAGTTTGGTTTATTAATGTTTTAATGCATGCATATTTTATTCAATATCTTTAACATGTTTCTAACTAGTTTAAATACATACTAGTTTTGTGAGATATTTTATTTTTGCGATTAATATCTACATCTGTAACATTAAAAGTGTTTTTTTTGTCAAATAGTTAACATAATGTGAAAAGTTGTCAGCTAGTATGTCCTTAAAACGTGAAGAAAAAAAGAAGTATTTCTCAACGATTTTCAAAGTTGGATAAACTTAACTCACATTTTCTATCAAAGTTTAACGGAAGTAAATTTTTTATTTGTCATTTAAACTTTATATTTAACACAGCATTTAATGCGATGATGTATATGTACATATATGTAAATTTATATGTATATAAAGATATGTTCAGGTTATACGCATACGTAAACCGACTAATTACGTAAATATTCTAGGAATGAATAAGGTCGAATATTATTGGGTGCCTCAATATATCTGTAGCCCAAGAGACTACATCATCTTATTCCGACCTAGATGTATGGACCAAGTAAGGTATAGGTGTAAGAGGATCTATATTTTATCCAACCAGACGGTACTCTATAGTAGCGCGGTCCATACTATCAGCGACGAACAACAAGCGTTAGGGGAACGGTAATGTATATCGAGCATACACAATGTCAGATAAACTCCAGCAGTCAGATACACAATAGTAATACACGCTACATGGGGTAGTTATAATTCTATCGTTAGAGAGCGCACCACCGAGGGCCCGCTTGAATTCAAATTATAGGTAAAACAACGAGTAATCCGACAGGATCACCTCGATAGGGAACACTCTTGTAACAGAGGATTCGGGATGGACATTATCGAAACAACGGGGGGTGGGAAGAATTCTGAGAATAAAGTGAACACACCCATCCAGTTCCCGCTTCAAAGTCATATTGTGTGCGTATACTCTGTTGGGCCAAATATAGAGCACTAGAAGAAGAAGAAAAAATAGGGGGGAGTATGGGAAGTCATGATTAAGTGGGTCGGTCATCTCGTCAACACACCATTTAATAATGACTAGAGACCCGCCACGGTGGCGCTAGTTTTGTGTTGAGCTAGACTGCCGAGGACGGGGAGATAGAGGTTCGAATCTCGCTCGGGTAAACTGGTGTAGGTTTTTTCCCTAAATTATTTTCCACCCTCCCTCCACGAAAATGTGGGTTCACTTTCTCCACATTCAACCTTCCAAATTCCTAACCCACTAGCGCAATTAGTACTTAAGCGTACAACCCGATTGGGTAGTAAGACATGGTGCTAAATATTATTATTAAATTAATAAGGACAAGAGGTCAGTTGATTGGCTCCTTAATGTTTTTCTTTCTCATGTAGAGAAAGTATTGTAGTCGTGAACATTTTCAAAATCGAGATTATAATGGATCTTTACGCTTTATATGCCCCCAAATCCAAAATAGGGGGTGATACAGCTCTGTCTGTCTATTCATCTGTAACTAGGGCCATAATCAAAACGGTTGAATGGATTTTATTAGTTTTATATCTAGATGTTATATACACATACGTAAAGTTGATTATTTTATTTTGATTCTTGCCCTCAAATTAAATACTGGTGATCGATCTTTTAAAAATTATAAATATGTTCAAAAACAGCTTTATTACTGATTTTGTTTGAAATGGATATTTGTCGAGTTTCTTACATTAGACAAATAACCATTTAAACTTATTTTTTAGAGAAAAATTTAATTAATGACTATTTTTGAAAATTTGAAATCTACGAAATTGGCTTTATGTTTGTTAAAAATGGGTATCTGGCGAGTTTTTTAACCGATAAATAAGAATGTATGTTTTTTTTTAAATAACTCATTTGAGGTTAGTTGGAAGATGACTTACTTTCGAACCCTAACCTTTCAGTCACCGGTAAAACAAACCAGTAGTGTATGACGTCTTAATCCATGTGTCTACAGTCTTTTTTTTAAATATTGATTAATATTTTAAAGAATCTATCAATTACGAATGGATTTAAATGTTTCTGGGAAAAAATTGTTTACTCGTTTATCAATAATGATGGCTCAAGTCATATGCCAAAAGATGTTACTGCCCACAGGGGTGGACAAGATGGGGTGTAAAGCAATAGACTCGCATCATGCTTGATCATCATTAATGGGGGAATCTGGGCTAAGCTATTGACAGGGATAGCTGGGAGTTGTTTTTAAGATTCATTCTTATTGTGATTTTCCCATGATTTATAGAAGTTAATGCAGGTGAACTTAATCAAAACTTTGGTTTATATATTGGTTACTTTATTTTTAGCACAGCATTTTATCACCCGTTCGGGTTATATGCTTATTATCTAATTGCGACAATTGTTTTAGGGATTAGGAAGATTATATTTAGAGGAACTGTACCCGCATTTGCGTGGAGTTATAGCGGGTAGCCATTTTGGAAAAAAGCTTCAGTATATCCGACAAAGATTCAAACCTTGATCTCCCCGTTATAAATAGTCGGTGACGCCTTAGACCACGTGGCCACAAAAACGGATTTTATATAAGTACGTTTAATACAAGAGTTATCGATGACTTTATCCGCTTCAGTGGCCGAATGATCTAAGGCGTCACTAGACTGGCTTACCAATGACCGGGAGATCGGGGTTTGAAACCCGATTGGCTCTGGTAAGGGTAGATGCTAGATGGATTTCCTCTAAAATACTTCTTCTTCATCCTTACCCCAATATAAAAATTATGACTATATATACATAAAATCTAGCTAGTATAACTTTACTATGCATATGTTGTAGGAATGAATAAGATGTAATTTATAAGATATGTATCCGCATTTTCATAGGGAGGGAGTGAGAAACAATTTAGGAAAACCCCCACCTTCACTACACCTTGATCGAATTTTAATCCTGACCTTATCTTTATAAACCAGACTATTTTAGCTTGATATATTGACCCTGTTTATACCCACCTAATTAATCTAAGGGGTCAAGATGAGGAGGGTATTTAAAATGTAGTGAGACTGCACTGACGTGCATAGGAGATGGTGAGATCACACTGACGTGCATAGGAGATGGTGAGATCACACTGACGTGCATAGGAGATGGTGAGATCACACGTTGAAAAACCATCCCCAGTACATAAAGGTGGGGATGTAGGGAAGATGAGAAAAGGACCAGTGTTTTTTGCTGTTTTTATAGAAAAACTTTTTTTTGACTAAATAAATCAAGTATTTCGCCATTAGAAACACAGCGTTTAACTTTTTTCCACATATTGATGTCAACAGTTCTTGAAGAGTGTCTTGGAATTTAATGACAACTTTTTCTTTTCATTTTTAAAAGTTTATCATCTAATACCGCTTTGATCATGACAGATATCAATAACGGAGGTCACAGTTAGTAGAAAATTAAATTCATTTTTTCCACTGGAGAAATATTTTTTTTTTACCTAAACAATGTTTTGATATAAAAACTGCGAGAATACGACCCTTAATTCATGTTCTCTACAATCTCCCCCCCCCCCACAAAGATTCAAAACTCGATAGTCCCGCCCAGGGAAATCCAGTTTAAAGAGAACTTAATACCTTAGAGCCAGTGAACTACTTTGCGGTTCTTTTGACACTTAGATTAGGTGATTAATAACTCATGTGTTAAACGTAAAAAACAAAAGCCTTTTTTAAAAAAAAGCAATCAATTTAATTGGCAATTAAAAATATGTCAACAGCAAGTCATGCACACTGAAAAGATTGATGGATTGATATTTTTTATTCAATTTAAATTATTTGGCCGTTTAACTGATAAGAATTGTAATATGTTACAACCCATTTTTTTCTTTCTTCATAAGGGACTCTAAATCACTCGTTTCATCCATTGCTGATGTTATATTTGATGCCTTTATCCGTGGTTCGGTGACGGGTCTCTCGGTCTCTATGACCACACAAACCAAGACATTTATGTTAGAGGCATTCAAATTATATAAGCTAGCCCCAAAACTATAACACTACTGAATTAATTTAAAACTTAGTAATCGTATTCAGAGGAAAAAATCACCTGAGTCACTATCTTACTAATTCAAATCAAAAGGTTTCTAGTAAGACTAGCGATAGTTTATACATTTATAAAATAAAAATATCATCTCCCCCCAATAATCCTATAGTCTAATTTAGATAGGAATTAACTTTATAGACGGAAAAAAAATCACTAAAATTGTTTTAATATAGTTATTATTTATTAAACTTCAGATATTTTAAAAATATAAACTGTCACTTTTAAGAGATATTATTGATAACTATTAAATAATATTAATTATAATAAAGTTAAATGTTGTCAATGTTGACAGAAAAATAAAGTTTGTATTTGCGTAAAGTATCTCCATAAAATAATCTTAACTTATGTGATCAGGTTTTCAGGACCTTTACATAAAATAAGGCATGCATTTCAAACCTACTGACTGCGGGTCACTTACGGCCCCCCGAGTAAGCTATGTTCTGGCTGACAGCTCAAATTTAATTACTTCAAAATTGTAGAAGTAAACAACAAATCAGGCTCTTGTAGCTGACGTAATTATTTATTGCCCACTAACATTCATGTAGTATCTAGAATCATATCGTATGAAACTACTTGCGTAGTCTATATATATGTATGTATTTATTTATATATGTGTATATGTATGTATTTATATATGTATGTGTATATGTGTGTATATATAAATGTATATATATGTATGTACATATTTATGTATGTATGTATTTTTATATGTATGTATTTATATATTATTATTATTATTAGAACCACGTCTTACTACCCGTTCGGGTTATACGCATATTTATATATGTATATATGTATGTATTTATGTATGTATGTATTTTTATATGTATGTATTTATATATGTATATATGTATGTATTTATGTATGCATGTATTTATATATTTATGTATTTATATGTGTGTATATGTATGTATTTATATATGTATGTGTATGTGTGTACATATAAATGCATATATATGTATGTATTTATTTATATATGTATTTATATATGTATATATGTATGTATTTATATATGTATGTATGTATTTATGTATGTATGTATTTATATATGTAGGTATGTATTTATATATGTATGTATTTATATATTTATGTATTTATATATGTGTATATATGTATGTATTTATGTATGTATGTATGTATGTGTATAGGTTACTATATTTAGGCATTAAGTATTATAAGTATAATTTATGGCCCACGGTCAATTCCCCAAAAACATGCGGCCCTCAGTCTGGTAAAGATTGTAAATGCCTGATCTAGGGGTTATCAGCACCTGGGACAACACTTTTAACGAGCCCTGCCTCGCTCCCCACCCCGTGAAGACTAAGGGTCGTATATATAATCTAGATTAGAGAGTGATATAACCTCTCATTAAACCAGAGCTGATTGCTAATTGGTATTGGGAAGATGGGACTCGCAGACGCTTGAAACTAAACTATACACATGGGCCTGGGTAACTTCAACTCCGCCGGGGTTCAAATTGGCAAAGCCTACAAAGGCGGGTTGGGGGGCTTAGTTAGGGATGACGCCTTGGAGGCCTTTTACACATCACTAGGACAGGTTATATGAGATGTATCCTTAAATTTAAATGAAAACTTAAATAATAAATTAAACATAAATATAGTTTCGACTTTTCTCTTTCGCTGTGGGGCTACAGTGTAATTTAAATAGGAGTAAACATATCTAACCACTAGAAAAGCTACTAAATATACTTTCACGTATTCATAAGTCAAGTCATGTAGTTTTACCTGTTACTTATGATAGATATAAATAATGCCTCTAAAATAAAAGTAATACTATAGTAAAATGCCTTCAATATATATATATATTTTAAGTATGGCGTGTTACTACCCATCCAGTTTATAAGCTTATGTACTAATTACGCTAATGGTTTTAAGGATTAGGAAGGTTATGTTAAAAGGGAGTATACCCACATTTTCTTGGAGGGAGAGTGAAAAACAGTTTTGGAAGAAAAAAAACTCGGTACGCTCAACCCAGATTCAAACCCCGATCTCCCCGTCATCAGCAGTCTAGTCTACCACGAGAGTAGCGCGTTAGACCAGGCGGCCACCGAAGCGGGTGCCATCAATTATTGATCGCAAAAAAAGTTTGTATTTCATAAATGGTCCCTACTATGAAAATTGAGCTGTACTTCAGAATGTAATAAATGCTGCTCAGGCCATCAAAACATTTCTTCACGCAGTGCTGTAAAATTATGCGAGTTAATGATGGTGACCAAACCCTTCCTTCACCTCTGACTCTGAATGTGGGGAATGCCCGGCCTCCACCGTGGTTCGGATTCCACGTTAAACTGTAGGTCCTCCCTTTCATCTCTCAATCACCCTACCATTACACATTAGCGTAAGTGTGTATAACCCGAACGGGTAGTAAGACGCGGTGATAATAATAATAATCATAATAATAATGGTGACGATTTTAACAACCGCATCTAATTTTGACTTTAAGATCTTATGGTATGGTTTTTTCCCACGGCCATCCAATTTCAACTATTTAGTTCATTCATTTGATGTGCCGCCGATTCGTTCAAACACCTTCGTGGGCCCCACTTTGAATACCCCATATCTAGACCATTTAGAAATAGCTGATAGTTTTGTAGTTTGAATATGTTATACTATCAGTAAGATTATTTTTAACTAGCATAAGTGCCCAAGGTAATCACGTAATTCATTACGCGGCTACCATGGGGAAACACTTTTCTTTTGCTTCAAGCAGAGATTTTAAAAAAACTCTTTTTTTTCTCTTCCAAACCAATTTTTAATAAATAAAAAAATCTAATAAAAAGTTTTAAATTCCAGCTTTGACATGCAAATTTTTGTGCTAAGGAACTTCTAATTTTACAATTTGACCTTTCAGTGAGGTAGATATCGCATAATTACCATGACAAGCAGGCATACAGACAGACACTCTCTTCGTTTTATTAATATAGATTAATTATCTAACATTAAATTGTATAGAACATAGATCTAAATCAGTATACTACTTATATATCTAAGTAATTTAAGAGCACGTATCAACCCACATATATCTCTAACTTAGATAGGTGTAGGTAGCACAAGCTCGTTTTCAGTATTCTCCTTTTTTTGAAAAGAAAAATTCAATAAAAATGAAATCAATGAAACAGTCATATTCTAAAGAATACATAAAAATTGAAAGAGCTGCTAAACTGTTCTCAATGTCGCCGATGTCAAGTTAAGTATTGAATAAAATTGCACCTTTACACGTTTTATGGTTCGATTGTAGGTAAATCGACCAATTAACGACAACAAATCGATTATTGGTATATTATTTCCCGTACTCCACGTATTTATTACCGTCTGGGTGGTATTCTTACAGTATATTGATGGGTAAAGCATGATGAAGGTTGGGTTCAGTGTAAATGTACCCGTATTTTCTGGTAGGAAGAGTGAAAAAAACCCACTCACGATCCCATCCTAGATTTGAACCTTGAGCTCTCCATTACCAGCAAAAGTTTTACGTCTTTGTACTTTATGTCTACCGATATGGGTTTTATATCTAGTAGGACAATGCCAAGCACAAGTAGGGGCCTACTAACATATTTCAACTAGCAGTGTGGACCAAAACTGTGGTACTTAGATTTGAATGGTGTTAAAAAAAAACACCCAATGCATCTATAGTAGGATTCTGGTAATAGAACATTTTAGAACATATAAATATATAATAGATATGTCACGATTTATGTTTTTCTTGATTTCAATTCCTCAATATTAAGAATTTCATTCCGTTTCCATACCTTCAAACTCACATTAAATTATGTTATTTATTTATATACTTTACCGTATTGTTTGAAAAAACAACAACTAAAAGTGTACATAGAGAAAAAAATACTTAGACAAAACAGCTATCTTTGATTTTCGCGAGATCATTAGAACACAAATGAAATTAGGTAGAGTACATTTAAATTTGCCGCTAATATAATGAGACGACTAAAGATGTAATTAATAATTGTTACAATAAAAAATAACCAATTCTGAATAGGCCTACTGCTATTTCGTTTGATTACTATCAGAACTTGTGTTTACTGGTTTATTAAGAGCTAATAATCGAATTTATCGAAGTATTGAGTTTTCTTAAGGCGGGGATGTAGGTAGGTAACGCGAGAAAAGATCAGTATTTTTGCAGTTTTTATAACAAAACATTTTTTTTTTGTCAAAATAAATAAAATATAAAATATTTCTTCTATACCAGCATAGAGTTTATCTTTATTCACATGGTGATACAACAGTTACTGAATGTCTGTCAAGGGTGTCCTGGAATTCAATGAAAATATTTTATCTTCATTTAAAAAGTTTGTAATCTAAATCCGCTATCCTCATGACAGATATTCAGTAAGTGTTACTATCACCATGTGAAGAAAAATAAATTCTCTATTTGTAGAAATGCATTCGTTTATTTATTTTCACAAACAAAAAAAGTTTTGTTATAAAAATTAAAAAAAAAACTGTTTTTTTCTCGCGTACCCTACATACCCACCTTAATTTGTATTCTTGGTCAACATTTGTACCCATAATATATTACCATGGTTATTTTGTAGGGATTTAACAAAATTGACAGCTACCAATCCCACGATTTGACGTATTAAGACGTGAAGAGAAGATCTAATTACTTTTATAGCTTTCAGATAAGATTATTTACCGTGAAAATAAGACTGTAAATGTGAATCAAACGAGCCTAGAGGCACGTCTGGTACAATATCCATGCACCTGTTGGGAAGGATATGATATATAGAACTATGGCGGAACTTTTATGAACTCTCTCATAAGAAACCTAGTAATCTGATCCTCATTTCCACCCCTCGTGAAAAAAAAACTGAAAAAAATAATTCCCCGTGTAATGTAGATAATGTGTATGGTAGGGCGGCGACCCGAGCACGCAACGACCCCTACTCCAAGTGACGGTATCGCGGCAAATAACGAGGACCACCCAACCCTCGTTCCTAATTAGGAAACAAAGGTAATTTATACAGCAGCAGGTACGAGGCATGATCTCATTAAGTTATTCCTCTTGTTGCTAGTGGTGGGAGGACCCAAAGGAGAGGGTGGAGGGGTGGGGGAGGTATATATTCATCAAAAACCAGTCGAGAGCGTGTGTGTCACCCCTTGAATAACGGAAGAATGAGAAACGAGGTTAAACAAGAATCATGCGTCACCGGTAGGGCTGCCTTTACCCCCCTCCCCTTCCCCATTGCGTCTTACTACCCTTTCTGTATATACCTTTTGTTATTTATGATTTGTTATCACTGCGTCTTAGCAAGGCCGTAGTCAGAGGGGGGGGGGGTTGGGGGTTCAAACCCCACGCGAAATTTTATGAACAAAATGCATATAGCTTTATTTATTGTTCAAACAATATAAAAATTAAGATACAAATACAAATTATGGGGCTGTGTTACCATAAAAAGCACTTCAAAGAGCTTCTAGAGGTGTTGAATATTTAAAAATTTTCCTAGCCTTTGGCATTTTGGTGGTTATTTTACTATTAAAAAAAAAGACTTCACAGAGCTTCAAAAAGTGTTTAGAATTTAGAAATTTTCCAAACCTTCGGCCACCAGGGGATTTCTTCATCATCGGCAGTTCATTATTCTGCCAAAGCGACGCCTCGGACCAGGGCTGTCCAACCTTTACCTGGCTGAGGGACGCATAAGTTCTTAAGGAACTGTCCGGGGGCCACACATGACATTTATAAGAACCAATGCTTGAATATAATTTTAAAATAAGAGCCTGATTTGAATATTATCCGTGCAGTTTGAAGTATTTCAATCTGATCTGTCTCAAACTCGAGGACCTCTGGTTGGACATGCCTGCCTTAGATCATTCTGCCACCGAAGTGAAATATAGGATTTTTTAGTAACATTGAGTAGGGATAAGGCATATTGAATTCAGAGGAAATGTACCCACATTTTTGTGGATGAGTGATCAACTATTTAGGATGAAACACTTTCAGTACATCCATCCTATATTCAATCCTAAATATCCTGGACACCAATAAACCAGACTAGATGAACCTGACAATTAGTCTTCGTATCCACCAATGCGGGTATCAGCAGAGTTTGGTGAGCTATTCAATGCCTTCCTTGGAGATGAAGGCATTTTTTCTGCAAAGTATAATGTTTGGTCCTCTCCATGCTAACAAAGTTACTTAATAATACACGCCTAGACTACAGCATTTAAGTGCCTGATAGTTTTATTAAGAAACTTACATAGGTGCACACGCCGGTTAAGGCATCCAACTCGTCTTATTTGTCGGTGATAAGGTGCCCGGTACTTAGTCCATGGCAGAGTGTACTATCAGTTGTTTTTCATAAATGGTTTTGCACTCTCATTCCACTTAAATGGGGGTACATTTAATCTAAAACTACCTTTATCATTCGTACCTCAATAGTTTAAGAATGCGCTTAGACTGGATGGTATGTTAAACTCACCCCCTAACCACCCCACAAAAAAAAAGTAGAAAAGGTGGTTTATGAAATATCAAAAGTGTTACTAGCTCTACTTTCATGTATTCATACACCCAATAAAATTATCTGCTGCTGTCAATTTTAACAAATATTATTAAAGTTGATAAAATATTAATCTTATAAAGCTGCAGTTCTTCAATGTTGGCTGCAAATAAATATGTTTGTATTATCTGAAACACTGGTCTGCAACCAGTCGTGCGATCGATCGGTAGATCCAGAGGCAATTTTCAATTTATAGCGTAAGACAACTACGTCTTCATTAAAAGTAAATCGTTGAGTACTTTCAACTCGCAAATAATATCTATCAAGTACGGTGCTTTCAAATAATAATTTGGTGTGACCAAAATTACCTTGATCGGTCACAATCGGTATGTTTTAAAGAATGTATATCGTTTAATATGAACATGTACATTTTATTTATTCTATATTTTTTAATAGAATGGTGGGGACATAAATATTCGAGGAAATATTGGATTAATTGAACAAAAATATAAGATGGTCGTTTAGACGGAAAAAAAAATTATAGTAGAGAAAAAATGGGTGATTTAGGGAGCTTTTATATTGTAGGAAAAGTCGATCGTGGTCCAAAAAATGTTGCCGACCAAACCTTCCTAGTAGGAAATTTCGAGGTTTCTATGACAATCCTCACTTACATAATTCCCTTTCTCTCTCTCTACCTGTTCCATACCACCAACACCACCAACACCACCAACACCACCAACACCACCAACACCACCAACACCACCAACACCACCAACACCACCAACACCACCACCAACGAAGGAAAGGTGTGGATGCCATCACTCCCAATGACCATTTAGTTTTGGTAAAGGACTGATCAGTTTGAGAGTATGGTTTCCTAGCAGAGAGCAAGATCTGGGTGGAAAGGAAGGAAAGTGTTTGTAAACTCCGTGTACAGTCCAATTTTCATCCGAGAGCCTTTTAGAAAAATACAAACATACAGTTTGTGGCCAACATGAAACCACTTCATTATATTATAACGGTTGTTTTATACGTAGGGTGAGAAACAATGTGTCAAATAAATAAGTGTTGAGAAGAGCGGGTGAGAAGAGAACCATCTCAAATGTGATTCTTCTGTACATAGCCAAATGGATCAGACATATCCTTCGGAGGAACTGTCTTTTGTGCGGCGTCATAGAAGGAAAGGTTGAGGGAAAGAAAAGCTTAAGGTGGAGGAAGAATCAAATATTGGATGACTTGAAGGAAATAAGAAAATTCTGAGAGTTGAAGGAGGAGGCGGAGGACATGGTGCATTGGAGGTTTAAGTTCACTGACAAAATGAATGTACCTGTCGTAGGACAGAACACCCGGTAATAATAAATAAAGTATTGATAAATTTTATCAAAAGTAGTAGCTGAAGATTACATGACGGGGAGTTTGAATAATAATTATGTTTATAGATGTCAGATAGAGGCTCTTACTTTTGAAAATTCAACTGTAAATATAGAGAGTTGTGCGACGTGGAGTCAGGACTGGCTTGAATTCTATTTTTAATAGCTCATCTCACGACCGATTAACCGGTAATTTAGATACAAAATTACACTTGGACCAAAAAATGTATCGAAGTGAGATTTTTTCTATATTCGTCAATTGATAACTGCAAAATAGTTTTTTATTTAAATTATTGGTTTTTTAATTTTACCAATTTTTAAAAATATAGTAAAGGGGATTCCCTAGTCCCAATCCCACTGTTCTTTTATATATGAAAAATAAAACCGCATTACGATGTGGCGTCTTATTTGAGCTGTGTCACCTATCTAAGTTAGGTGTTATTCAAGAAAGGGGAGTGGAGGGGTGAAATGGGAAAATAAAACTATAAAGATGTAAGATTTCTAGCACTTCCTTCACATTATTTTCTCGTAACGTCTGCCTGACTGTCTTTGGTTCAGTCATAATAAATAAGACCTTATTTATAATTTACGTCTATCCCTGAATGTATTGACGTTATTAATAAAAAAAGTTCCAGCTGTCATAAAAAAAAAAGTGGTGTTCATTGATACAATTATTTTATTCTGTGAACTGGCTTTTAACGAGATGAATGCTGATGAAGTTAAGTTTATTAATATTCGTAGGATCATTCATAGAAAATGATAAAACAAAAACAAATTATTATGGGTCCATCCTAAGAAGACACACGTCAGTTTTTTCAAACCATGTTTCCTAATTTTAGTCATTTATTACTAGTAACATATTTAGTTCAATGCTTTAGGTGTTTTAAATAGTATATTTTACAATGATCCTTAACAAAAATAAATAATAAACTTTCCTACACCCTATTGTTAAAAACGTACGAAGTCTTGGACCCAAAATGAAACAAGAAATCAGTCGTGAAGTAAACACAAGAATTACAAAGACTGACAGAAATTCAACCGGTTGAGTCGAGAGAGACCTGTCTTGACTTGATTTGACTGGATTGGATTGGACGTGACGTATTCAGTATGCAGACATTCGGTGCTCCTTCGTTCGAAACATTGTTGAAACAATCAGCTGGATCTAGAAGAGTCTGACGCGACTGGACTTGAGTGGTGGACTGGACTGTTTCGGTGTGAGATAAGCCTAAGATTAGTATACTTCATTTACGAAGTTTGAACAAAAAACAACAACAGGCAATTCTCCGATCAAATCCATGCGGGAAAATAGTGATAAACAATCAACCCTAAATTTCTACAGAATGTTAAAGGAAAGAGGAGAAAGAGAGAGAGAAACCACAAAACTTGTAACCAATAGGGAAGGAGGAGGGGAGGGGGGAAAGCGGGTCACCGAACTGTTTGTGGCATGTGGCACCGCCTGCCAGACCTACACACAGTCTCCGAATATTTCCCGCCTTTTTTCCCCTCCACCTCAATTTAGTGTCCTGCGAACTATAACCTAAACCTCTAGAGTGGAAACAATCGACATACTACTCCTTAGAGAATTCGTCAAATATACGGCAAACAGTACCAACATTTTATGCAATCGGCGTCACTTTTTCCTCCAATGACGTAACATTGGGAAACAGGAAAAGAATACAGTCGGGTGAATGAATGCTATTACTCAGTAAGTTATTACCATATCACCTCCTTTCAAGGAATGTCAAACTCTGAATATACTAAACTTAAATTGTACCGGTTTTTCTCTATAGGTGTGTACTTGGTATCTTAACTTGTATATTGTAAAACCATTTAGGTTGTTCCAAAACAAGGTGTTTAGGAAGATATTTGGTCCAAAAAGGAGGCTACTGGAGAGATGAGAGGTTACATAATTATGAGTTACATAGTTGCATCCCAATATATTGTTAGAATAATCAAGCCTCGTAGATTACAGTGGGCAGGACATGCAGCGTGAATGGAAGATTCTAGAACCTTGTTCAAGGTATTGACGGGCAAACCCAATGGGAAGAATAGACACAGATGGAAAGAAAATATTATAATATACTTGAAAGAGAGGCAGTGTAATTAGGTGCACTGGTTGGAACTAGCTCAAGATAGAGATAAGGTGTAAAGAGGTGGACTGGTTGGAACTAGCTCAAGATAGGGATAGCATGTAAAGAGGTGGACTGGTTGGAACTAGCTCAAGATAGGGATAGGGTGTAATAAGGTGCACTGATTGGAACTAGCTCAAGATAAGGATAGGGTGTAAAGAAGTGCACTGGTTGGAACTAGCTCAAGATAGGGATAGGGTGTAATAAGGTGCACTGTTTGGAACTAGCTCAAGATAAGGATAGGGTGTAAAGAGGTGGACTGGTTGGAACTAGCTCAAGATAGGGATAGGGTGTAATAAGGTACACTGATTGGAACTAGCTCAAGATAAGGATAGGGTGTAAAGAGGTGGATTGGTTGGAACTAGCTCAAGATAGGGATAGGGTGTAAAGAGGTGGACTGGTTGGAACTAGCTC
>CABFVX010000298.1:0-39236 GCA_902151425.1 Timema shepardi
CTAATGTGTAATGGTAGGGTGATTGTGAGATGAAATGGAGGACCTACAGTTTAACGTGGAATCCGAACCACGGTGGAGGCCTGGAGAGTCCTTTAATTGAATTTTCAATACTTCTCAGGTGTATTCGTGATGGTTTTAAATTCGTTTTCTTTCTCAAGCGAATTCCACCACATTTTATTCACCTCTGGTTACCTCTTTATAAACCTTTATATCTGTTAGTGAGGATTAAAAATACAGTTAGATATTGTAGTGATACATAATCATAGCAAAAATAATCAAATGGATGCTTAGGATAAATGAAAAATATTTTCAGACAGAAGGTCTAGAAGTTTAAAAACAAAAGTAAAAAATTGTAACAATCGCCAGTATAATCTTGGACGTAAAACTTTTACTTTTGAAGAACAAAGTTCTTTAGATTGTGCCGCCCCCTTTCCCTTCTCGCCGTTTAGGGCTCAGCTTTCACCTTTACGTCCTCAACTCATTAGAATAGGAGTTAGAAATAACTTTAAAAAAGAGAGAGTAAACTTTTTTTTATGAAACAAAACAAAGGTTAAAGTCAATCTGCTTCAAGAAAAACTAAATAAATTAACGCGTCCATTTACATTTTAGAATAAACATTTACAAACTTAAGTTTAAATTGATAAAATCACAATATATACGATGTTAAATTAATAAAATAGTACCAGCTTGTTTATTTAATGTTTATTTAAATTTCGGTTACACCAACAATTTAAGTAGGGGTGTGCCAAGAGTTTGAACCTCACTCTATTGCTATTTTATTTGTGTATTTCTTTGAGATATTTAACAAGCACTATCTGAACTGATTGATTATTTCACCACACGACCTATAAACTAGCTTAAATCTAAAACTGACACAACACTTAACCCCCGGCCGTTAATTCATCAATATGAAAGGGTTAACCAACATTTCACCGATGATAAATGTTTCATCCATTACGGAAATCGATCCCGGGACCCTTAACTCAATTGAGAGACACGCTACCAACTGAGTTAAGGTGTCAGTCACACTATTGATTATAATCCAAATAGGTGACCTGGTGGTCTAGAGGTAAGGTGTCATACTTCTGTGCTGGGGTCCGGGGTTCAATCCTCAATCCCGGCACAGATTTATCTGATTACCAAACCCTTCCTTCACCTCTGAAAAGACGTGTATTAATCACAACTTGTGAATGTGGGGAATGCCATGCCTCCACAGTGGTTCGGATTCCACGTTAAACTGTAGGTCCTTCATTTCATCTCACAATCACCCTACCATTACACATTATCGTAAGTGCGTATAACCCCAATGATTGGTAAGATGCGGTGGTAATAAGAATATAACCCAAATGTTGAGATAATGATGAACGAACCTATATCGGTGTACATGCGAACTAAATGTTGATCTCATATAATCTGTCTAAACGGTTACGAGGAGGTCTGAGTTAGAACCCCAGTTGGGGGTACTACGGTTTTTTTCTACACTGTTTCCAATTTCCTTCAACATTTTGTACATACCTTCCTCATTCATACCCCAGTAATACGGCTAAATGCACATAAGTTGAATGGATAGTAAGGCATGATGCAAACAAAAATATCAACAGGCAAGATTTTAAAATGTGACGTGGATTAAAAGCTTTTAGAATGAAGAAAAATATGTGTTTTTTAAGAAAATTTGTTTTCAACAAAAAATATTTGTTATTGTTATATTTTAGTAATAATATTCTTAGCAAATACTTTTACTTAAGTCAATAATACGAAATTTGGTTTGATGAGCTTTCTATCCATCCGTAGCTGGGCATACTCAGTCTCTTTTGGCTGGCTATTTCTTGCTGCACTATCTGGTAGAAATCCCGTGTAATAAGGGAGTTTAGGAAATGTGTTGGTTTCCCATTGCTTTCCACACTGAATTCCTATGAGCAAGAGCGGAAAAGCCTACCAGTTTTACCGGTATAGGTATATTCACATACTTTCCAGGGTTATCTTACACTCCACAATTGACATAAGACTGACGGCCCTACTTTTTCTCCGAAGGAAGTTTGCTACGTATTTTCATCACTCGAAAAAATTCAACCAACCCCAGCTGGGTTTGAACCTACAAACATCGAATCCTGAGGTGAATACTTTACCTCAAGACTATTAGGGTGAACCTAAGCGACTTACGTTATCCTAATTCTGAGAATGTCATCGTAATAGCAAAGTTGAAAATTAAAATTTGTTTAGAGAAAACAAAAAATATTTTGTCTTGCTGTAGTTTTGATCTTGCAAGGAATCAAATCCCGTAGCCTTATATAAATATTAATCTGTGCTGCCGATTGAGATAAGATTTCAAGCCTATTATTTGTAGTGAACTGGGACGTACAATAAATTATGTTTAGTATAATATAAGGATCGTTTGGAAAAATTAATAATTTTGAACATAATTTATGAATTATTTTTCATGAGTTCTACGTTATAGACATAAAGTTCTGTTTTTATAACCCACCGGTATCTCGTATACTTTTAAACAACTCCGGCAAACATTAAAAAGAACTCGTTTTTATTTTGTGACCTACTTGTTTTTAAGTACAATTTTAATATCACTTGAAGTAAAGTACTAAACTCTGCTGGGTAGCAAATTAAACTAGGAAATCCTGTAGTTGGTCCAGTTCATTTATTTCCTGCTAAAGAAATCTATTTTGCTTCTTTTGCCTTAAGAAGAAACACATTTTAGTAAAAAGAAAAATAACAAGATCATAATTAATTTTGGGTATTCGAATTAGTGTCATAAATTTGGTGTCCAGAGAAAGAATTGTGATCGTCAAATAAATGTATCTCAAAATTTTGCTGAATTTCGACGTTCCATGACCCCCCAAATCCAAAAAAGTTGTTTTTGAATTTTCTTATGACTGTTTATCCGTCTATTTGTACCTGAGAATAGAGCCTAAACTATTTTATCGATAGGTTTAAAACTTGGTATCTAGGGTTTTCATAGAGTTGCCTCGAGGGAATTTGTAATTATATATCTAACCCTAAAAATATAGGTAATTTACTAAAGAGTGAAAAAAGAAAAGAAACATTTTCTCTAAATATACTCCAATGATTTTGATTAAATTTCATTTCCAAATATTGATCAGTATTATAAAACATAATGGCTACTATAATTTTTTCGGCAAAATGTATTTAAGGGTTTCAGTCTGAAGCGTACATTCTAATTTTTTTTATCATATCTTCGAAACTATTGCTTTATGAAATTTCTTATCTATGCAAATATGTAAAGATATTTATAATATAAAATATTATTTGAATTTTTTTTATCAAAACAATCATTTTCAAGTTAAACGCAAATATATATATATATATATATAATACTTTTTTAACACAAAAGGTAAAATATTGCGACTGTAAAAAGAATTTAATCCACGAGAGTGATGGTGTGTTGAGATTTCATGACCCCCGAACCCTAAAAAGTGTTTTTTTCGCAATGCCGTCTTTCTGTCTATTTCACCTTAAAATTAAAAGTGGTTCATTAAAGGGCGAAAAGAGAGAAAAATAATTTTATCAAAATGGTCTCTAACCATTTTGAATAAAATTCGTATCTAGGCGTCGACTAAGATTTTAAACAAAATGGGAATTTTCATTTTCCTATGGAACTTAATTTCAGGGAACTTCACAGAAGAGAAAATTTGCTTTTCTCTACAACTATTTAAGATACTAAATAAATTATAATTCCAAAATTGTAGGACTATTAAAAATAAAATACCTTTTATTTGAAATACATATTTATAGAACCAATAATTTCGGAGATATTGGTAAATGTATTAATTCAATTTTGTAAGCTTTATCTGTCAATAGATAATACTTAAGTTTTAACGCAATAATTAGCTAATGCCAGAGAGAAAGTAGATAAGTAGGTCTCTCAAAAAGTTTACATTCTATTTTCGTTAACCTCTTAGGAGAAATACTTGTACAGCAATGATTTATCGCTCATTTTAGACTCGATAGTCAATATTTAACTTTTTTATTGGTCTAAATTTATAAATGAGTATTTTAATAGCACTGCGATAACCATAAGATGTGCAATCCCTTGTAAAATCTCAAAAATTTCAACCAAAAGTATAAATTTTAATACGAAGTGTTGATCTTTGGGGAACCATATCGATATTTAGAATGGACCAAATATATACATGAGGACTTTAAGTCTTTGAAAATAAAATTATATAATTTAAAACCGAGAGTCAACAGATGTTTTACATAAGTATAGTGCAATTTTAGCTTAGGTTTGCTATTATTATTAATAATATTATCATTATTTTTATTATTATTATTATCGCGTCTTACTACCTGTTCGGGTTATACGCACTTACGCTAATGTGTAATGGTAGGGTGATTGTGAGATGAAAATGGAGGACCTACAGCTTAACGTGGGATCCGAACCACGGTGGAGGCCTGATATTCCTTACATGCACAAGCTGTGATTAATACACGTCTTGTCTGAGGTGAAGGAAGGGCTCGGTAATCAGATAAATCTGTACTGGGACCTAGGATTGAACCCTGTACCCCCAATACAGAAGTCTTAACACCTTACTCCTAGACCACCAGGTCACTCTTGCAAGTATAGAATTTATTTTATGTTGTAATTAATCGTGTAATAAAAGGTTTTTTTTTCTACGTGTCTTAGTAACCATCCAGGCTATCAGCATATTCATACAAATGGTGTAAGAGAGATTAAGATAAAATTTAAAGGAAATCTACCCACACTTACGAGGAAGGAGAGCGAAAAATCTTTGAGCGAAAACACCTTAATATCCTAAGCCTTCCCAATACGTTATAAGAAAAGGGAATTATAATATCTTTTTCTTACTAAAATATTAAATTAACATTTAAAATTCAAGGAACTTTTAAATCTCTTGGATAATAAAGATAATAAGTAGTTATTTATTACATCCATTGTAGTCATAATAAATATTGATCAATTAAGATTAAATAAATAAAACATATATTTTTACAAGTGATAATTTTTAAATGGATTTAATAATTTTGTTTGCATCATTGTTTGTTGTAATTGAATTGTGTTTCTTTAGTTGAAACTGGATTATTAACCCAGAAGAAAAATTAACTGAATTAATATATTATATTTATAAATCAACATAAAAGTTATATAAATGTAAAAACTAATTTTAAAAGAATCACCCAGAAATCGGGTTTTAAGAGTATGATATAAAAGAAACTTTTTTTTTTCAATTAGTTGGCTATGTTCTATTTAGCTCCTTTACCGAACAACTTTCTGACTAAAAGAAGCAGCTGTTACATTATTGTTATGGTCTGAGAAATGTCTACAAAGAGTTTAAGCGACAAAAAATTAAATAAAAAAATTCCTCCCACCATGAATATCCTAAAACAAAAAAAAACCTCAATTTATCAACACCTATCTGGTAGATGTAAGGTTGAATGGTAGGAAACGCGAGGGAAGATTAATATTTTGCAAGATTTAATGAAAAAAAGTTTTTGACTAAAATAAATAAAAATAATCCCAGTAGGTAAGTTTAATTTTATAATCTACATACTAATGTATGTAGTAAGCATCGTGGTATTTGACAATACACTTTTTAAAGGGAGAAGAAAGTTCCTGGTACAATTACTTATTATTGTGACAGATATTCAAGGACTGTTTTTATTAATTTTTAAATTAAATATATTCTATATGTTTATATTACTAAATTATATAACCTTTTAAATTATCATAGGTGACCTGGCGGTCTAGGGGTAAGGTGTCAGACTTCTATGCTGGCGGCCGGGGTTCAATCCTCGGTCCCGGCAAAGATTTATCTGATTACCAAACCCTTCCTTCACCTTTGACAAGACATCTTGTGAATGTGGGGAATGCCAGGCCTCCACCGTGGTTCGGATTCCACGTTAAACTGTAGGTCCTCCATTTCATCTCACAATCACCCTACCATTACACATTAGCGTAAGTGCGTATAACCCAAACGGGTAGTAAGACGCGGTGCTAATAATAATAATAATAATAAATTATCATATATCAGTTGTTTGTTGACCATATAAATTTGAGAATCTCAAATTATCTAATCACTATTTACTCAAGGTTTCTTAACTTATTTTTTTAATCCGGGTCATTAAAAATATATATATGCATGGCCCTAAAGTTCAATTCAACTTTAGTTCTAAGACTTTACCCTATGAAATGTTCAATTGGGTTCAATATGGACCATATCTATTTAAAGGCTAGCAATCCCGTTTCCCGTGACCCACTGTGGTATAAGAATTAGATAAGCCCCCCTCCCCCCTTGGTGTCCTATTTCAAATGGAAACGTTATCTCTGATACATAATTGTAAGCCAGATTAAAAATAATTTCTTCAAATTTTGTAAAAAATGTCTTAGTTAAAAAGCTAATTAAAAATTTAAAAATCTGGATTTTAGGTACATTTGGACACCCTTCCGTCCACCTATGTTAAAAATTTCGGATCTCTACGTGCCATATATTTAGCTGGGATTCACACACAAACAAACAAACACACAGACAAACACTTCCTTTTATTATTATAAAAGAGATTCATTTAGTATTAAGTAGAGTTTCAGATTAAATTCAAGTTAGTAAAAGCAATGCTGACAATTCTAGTTTCAAAATATTAGATTAACTTTATATTCTATTATTTTAATGAGTTAATATATCTATCAATTGGTGTATTTAACCCATTTACCAAAATATATAAAAGAAGTGATTGATTATTAATAAATAAAACCACTACTATTGAATTAATTAGGTGCCTATTTCAATGATACATTATATTTGTTAAGATCATACATTTTAATATATATGTGTAACTATTACGATGGTGAGTTAGTGATGAGGAAGGTTGTATTTAGATGAAATGTAATAGAATTTGAGTGGAGGGAGAGTGGAAACCCATATTGGAAAACCCTCAGTCGACCTACACACAATTGGGTTTCGAAACCCGATATCCCCATCATCAGCAATATAGTTTATTGCAGTAGTGACGCGTTAGACCATGTGTCCACCGAAGAGGGTACTTTAATATCCAAGTGCAAATAAAATGGCCTGGAGAGATTATGTGAAACCATATTGAGGTTAAAATAATCACCTATAATTGTTGCCTATTTGGATTAAGTTAGGTGGGGCTAAATGTTCTTCTTACATATTCAATCTTCTCTGACTTCTCCTTACTCAACCCTCCATCCAATCTTCCTTTGTCTTCTGCCCACTTTAGAAAGTGTGACTTTAACCGCAGATAGTTCATCGACGCCAAAAACGGTTATGCCTGATGAGCGTCTAATGGTCCTCGAGACACCGAGCGGGTTTCCCTAAGGAACTATTTCAACCCATCTCTACCCAAACTACTTAAAACCATCATCTGTTATCTGCTCCATTGGCCTCATTGTCTCTAGAACTACGCACCATAAAAGTTAGCGTAAAAGGGAAGGAAAGTTATAGCTTTATTTTGTTTCAGTTTTTATATAAACAAAAAATAGTTTTTTTTCTTCTAAATAAATATAAAACTAAAATCGTCTAGTGAAGCGAGACTTTATATATTATGTCAACAGAAATTTGCATAGTAAAAGTTTCCTTAACTAGCGTTTCAACCTTAGAATCTAGGGGTCCCGGGATTGATTCCCAGCTGGTAACTTGGGTATTTTTTATATTAAGGGGAATAATCCCAACGGTCACCAGTGGTTGATAAATTAGGTCTAAGTAATTTTTAAAATAACAACTGGCTCTACACCTTCATACTCACTATCATAACTTATCTTAAAGGCTGGTCATGTGATATTCAACGGTCGCTATTGAAAGATATTATCAATAAATTAACCCTAATAATTAAGTAAAATGTTTATCAGTTTTGACAACTTTTCTCTCTCTCTATATATATATATATATATATATGCTCCTTTTTAAGTTTCTAATATAGACGAAATCATTACTCCAAGATTCAATTCAAACTGTCATCACTGTGGATGGTCTTTCTATCTTGCGGTCTTACGAATAAATAACATACGAGTTATAGTGCAGTTTTAAAACTGTTTTCTTCATATGCAGATAATTTCGATTATAATATATGTGTGTGTGTGTTTGTTCGCTCATACATTACATCACACTCTTATTATTACCACCGCGTCTTACTACCCGTTCGGGTTATACGCATTTACGCTAATGTGTAGTGGTAGGGTGATTGTGAGACGAAATGGAGGACCTACAGTTTAACGTGGAATCCGAACCACGGTGGAGGCCTGGCATTCCACACATTAACAGGTTGTGATTAATACAAGTCTTGTCAGAGGTGAAGGAAGGGTTTGGCAATCAATTAAATATGTGCTGGGACCGAGGATTGAACCCTGGACCTCCAGAACAGAAGTCCTACACCTTAGCCCTAGACCACCAGTTCACTATATATCATATTAGTCATCCAGGGTATATGTAGGCTTATACATCAGAACCTTGTCAATCCTAACTAATTTGACCCAAAGCTTGTTCGGATTAGCGAAAATTAGGATTAACCGGGATAATACGGGGACATAATATTTTTACGAATTTTAAATTAGAATAGAATGTTTAATAATTTTTTTATTTATTCAACGGATGTATAAAACGTAATATGTACTGTAGTTATTTTTAGTTAAAGGAAAACATATTGTAATGACTACAACATATAAATATGAAGTATTTATTATCAGATAAAACTATTTATTACAATTCTTGTTTAAATTTGAGCGTGTTACTCAATAAACAATATTTCATTCGGCTTAATTTTTTTATTAAGTTTTCCAAAAAGTGTTTTCAGATTATCCAGAATTTCAGCTTACCGGAGAGCAATTTAACGGTGTTTTATTGTGTTTAAATAAATTGGGTAAGGATTTGAACGATATAACTTTAGAGAAAGCTTACCCCCTTTTTTAGCATGTAGTGAGAGTATAAATAATATATGAATAAAAAAATGTTGTAGCTCAACCCTCCCCTCCTCAACAACAGTAATCCTGCTTAAATGAGTATAATGCATGTGTCTACGTGTCCACCAATGCACGTGTTAGGATAAATGAATCCACTGGCATTCAGAACTTTTATGAATACATGAAAAATTATTGGGTATAACTTATTTTTCGATTTACATTTAGGCAACCCTTTTAATGTGTCTCATTCAATATAAGATCACGTGGCTTAAGACGATATTAAGGTTAAATCTGACACTCCATCACCCTCGAACGACAAATAACTTAACAGTTAGAGCCAGTCATAAGGAAAAAAAAATATTGTTATATTCTTTCTATCTAAGGCAACAGAAATTACCACCCAATTTACATTCAGCCCCCCATGGATGACACAAAATATATTTGCTTAAGGGTAGCTACAGTAGCCCCATGGCTTCTTTGGTGCTGACTCACAGCTCACAGCTTACTTCTGACTTCTGACAGTCAACATTTAGGTTATATACCTAAATTTTGACTGTCATAAGTGAAAGTTGTTAAATACATGTTTTTTCAGATCGTATGTTTCGGCGTAGAGATACATAATTTGGTCTGGTAACTTTTCAAAGTCGTCAGTCAGCACCAAAGAAGTCATGGGGCTACTGTACATGGGAGAGAACTAAGAACTATTGCAGACGTTTAGAAATTTCATATTATTTACTAATTCATTATGGATTTTTTTTAAATTGTAGGTGAAAGTTCTTACCCCTTAGTAAGGTTAACATTTTAATTTTAATATCTAATAAAACAAGGTTTGATAATGTACATATTATTATAACCCTATAAAGTAATCTCACATGCAAAATGTTCTATTGTGACTCTTTTTAAACTTTATTTTATTTGATATATGAAAGTTATATCCAGGTTTCTAACCTGTTGATTTAATCTCAGTAGTACAAATATTCGCGTGGTGTGTCGTTGAATTTTTTTTTCAAACACTAATAACAATTTTAACTTTTAACGGGACAGAAGCCTGCTGATAATTATGCCTTACTTTTTGTTAAAGTTAATTTTTTTTAAAACAAACCACTTATTTATCTAATAATCTGGGAGATGTTACAATGCGCCTCAGTGCTCTAGCATCAAGCATTGTTAACAAAATATTAATTATTTTCAAAACGTTCTCCTCCTCAAGCGTGTGTCAATATTTCACCAGATGAATTCAATTTAGTCCTCCGCTGTCTATTGTGTCAGAACTTCGTTGTAGCTGTCTTCGCTTCTACGTTTTTCTTCTTCTTCTTCCTCTTCTTCTTCTTCCAGTTACCATTATCCATCATCGACCTTAAGACGTCTGATAACAAGAATGTCTGGAAAATAATTTATTTATTAATTTTGCTATCTTTATTTTTCGAATAGAAAAGTCTTGTGAACGTCAAAAAAATATCATTCGGTAGTTTGATAAATGTCAACGTTTCATGATACCCTGAAACCAAAAAAATTAGCTTTGTGAACCATCTGTCTGTCTGTCTGTCTGTTTGTATCTCAGACTATAGCCTAATTCATTTTAACCATGGGTTAAAACCTGGTATATAGACTTTTCGTAAGGTTCTTCAATGGTGTTTTTGGAATTAAATATCCAACCCTAAAATGAAAGATAATTTACTGAAGGGCAAAAAAAGAAAAAGAAATCGATTTTATCAGAATTAATTTTATTGATATTGGTTAAATTTTATATATAGACAGTGTTTATCTTTACTAACAAAATTTCTATCTGAATTTTTCTATAAACATTACTTTGAGGATACATAACATAAGCAAAATATTTCAATTTTGATTAAACTCCGTAAATATTTGGGATAAGGAATAAGGTATTGTTACATTGGATATAGTACTTTTAATATAAAACTCCTTTTTATGGAAAGTATTTTTATAAAATCAATAATCTCTGTTTTTATTAAATTAAATATGAACATTAAACAGATGTGCATCCTTATGTTGGGGATGTAGGGAAAACGAGATAAACATAGTGTTTTGCAGTTTTATATATTTTTTTAGTAAATAAAATATTGCTCCGGTAGAAACATAGAGAGTTTAATATTTTTGGCGTAGTGATATCAAAAGTTGTCGAATATTTGTCATCAGCATGGTGGTATTAGATGATTAACATTTTAAATGAAAAGAAAAAAAAAATCCTTAAATTCCAGGGCACAATTGATAGATATTCAAGAACTGTTTGTGTCACCATACTAACAAAAATTTGACTATATTTTTACTGGAAGATATAGTTTATTGATTTTGACCAAAAAAATTGTTTTGCTATATTACAAACCCACTCTATTACCTTTTATTTACGACCATTCATAAGATAAAAGGGAGCGGGAGTAAGCTATGGAACAAAAGACAAGCGAAATTATTAGCAATATTTTAGAGCAACAATATGAACATTTTATTCAAAACAATAACAATAGCGCAGAAAACTTTACATGGGATCATTAATCAAACTGAAATATGTTTAAAACCAAACATATAAATATCTACCTCATATCTTTAAATTGCGCAGATAATTTAAGAGAGAGTTATAAAATTCATAAATATATCCAATATTCAAATAGGTCAGTCTTGAAGAGACCGAATCCGTAACGTTGAATTTAGTACAATAAATCAAAAATATTAATATCCATCAGGATGATACATAAGGACTAAATAAGGGCCTAGTGGGCACCTTCAAAATATTACCAAAGTTACCAAAGATATAATATATAAATGCTTTATCCTGACATTTGCTATGTCCAGGACAATGTTCCTTGGTCAAGCGTTGAAATAAAATAGTCATTTTAGCGTACACGCACATCACAATATATAATGGGTTTCGTCGCAAAAGAATACAGTTGAGAGAATTGAACACACAGTCGGTGACGTCAGTACGGCCTATTCGAAGCTTGGGATGATCACGTAGACCATTTGTTGCCATGGCTCCATCTGACTTCCAAAACCGTTTCTTCAATCACCTGATGTTTTGAAAGTAGTTCATCTATCTATCATCAGAGGCAGGTGAATAGTCATTCTCTAGTCGTTTCCAATACTGTCCGGCCCATTACGTGTTAGTTGAACAGGACGGAGTGGACTTCTTCTTGTTGGAACATCGTAGCTCGCTCGGCCCACTCGTCGATTTAGGATGATAGGTGTAGGCCAGTCTTGGTGGTTGATAGTTTCAAAAGATTCAAACGGTAAGTACACTAAAAGCTATATTATGTTGAAATTGATTATGTAAAGAGAACCTTATCGTTAAGGATTGTTTTATTATGTCGCACCAAACTACGTGAAATACAATAGTAAATAGTATTATTGTAGGGATTCTATTAGTGTTAGTATAATTGAAGTGGGTAGTATAAATTGCATAGTAATGCGTAAATGTCAGCATGGGGTGGGTCCTATTGTAACATAATGTAATATAATGTTACAGCTATTAAAAAAATACAAAATCACTTCTTTTTCCTCGTGTGACCTACATAAGCACGTTAAGAGACGTTATATTATGTTGTCGTCCTCAGTACACCCCTGTTCTTTACTCTTGCTCTTTGTTGCTCTTTGCGAGTGTTCCTCGTCTCTCTCTTCAATCCGTCTTATTCGATGAGAAATGTTTTCCTGTAGATGTCGAGTTGTGCTCTTTCTTCTTTGTTCATCTCGATATCTCGTTCGACTAAGAGGAAACATAATAAGGTTGAGAGTCTTTCAATCTCGATGACAAAAGTAGGAGATGCTAGTTAGGTCTCCGTTCAAACTACCCACTCATTTAGTATAATGGGGTTAGAAAAGAAGAAGGTTGGATCTAGAAGGTTATTTTCCTGGATTTGTGTGAAGGGAGGTAGGTAAATAATTTAGAAATACCCACCCTCAGTACATAAAATTGGTACTCGAACCTCAATCAACCCTGTCATTGGAAATCAAGTGACGCCTTAGATCGACCCCATTAGAAACATATAAGCGTGTATCCTGAACAGGTAGTAAAACGCGGTTAGAAAAAATAAAAGGTAGGGCGAAACGCACAAACTTTCTCATGAAACGTCACTAAATATCGACATTTATCAAAATATCGAGTTGAATATTTTTGACTATCACATTACTTTCTATCTGAGGTGTCGAGAGAAAGTAAAAAGAAGAGAATGACTCCTTTTAACATTCATGGCTATGTATGGTGGCAAGTTAATAGGATGCAAATGGCTTACTAAAAGGATGATATTAAGTTACTTTTTTTAATTTTTACTATATTCTCAGTTTTTAATCTAAAAATTTTGATGCAGAGAAAGTAGTTTTTTTATAAATTATGTGATTATTTAGACAGTTTTTTCTATAGTCCTTTTCACCGAAAATGATATATTACCTTTGTAAGATTATATTTGAATAATTGGCTACTTTTTTGTTAGCTCAATTGAACCTTCATGTTCATTTAAAGAAAATACACACCGTATCAAAGATGTTAGCTTTATTTTAAATTTTTTCTTAATAATACAGTTTTGGATTTTCTGGTTGATTCTGATTTTTTGATTGTGATCATATCTGAGTTTCAGTTTTCAACTCTCAAAAATTAGGTATCTCAAATTAAAGGTTGAGTCAAAAAATTCGAAAAAAAAAAATTAAAATGTAAAAGAAACTTCACAAGCACTACTCTAAAATCCAGTATTCAAGACCTAGCTTAGCCATATATTCGATTCCAGACCTCCTCTCCTCTATCCAGAGAACTTCTGGAGTTCTGGATAAATAAAATAAGTTTATCTTGAATAAACTTATCGTTCTCGA
This sequence comes from Timema shepardi, assembly GCA_902151425.1. NCBI lineage: Eukaryota > Metazoa > Arthropoda > Insecta > Phasmatodea > Timematidae > Timema > Timema shepardi. The sequence continues at coordinate 13,715 of CABFVX010000298.1, forward strand.
ACGAAGGCTTACTGCAAACACACGCAGATGTTGTGAGCCACACCAATAGAATATCCAGTTGAAATAGAGTTTGTACCGTAAATAACGTTAGAGTTTGTAGGTTGGTATTCTTGTCCCACTTTTCCGGAGGGGATTCCCTCTAAGAGTTGCCTCAGGTCACGTGACAGAATGTAAAGTCCTCCAAGCAATATCGTATGTTTTGTATGTATCCTCAGAGTGAAGATATTTTTTTGGAACCTTCTTTTTCTTACTTAAACCTGGAGCCCTATCGTCGAAATGTTTCTTGTATACATCTAAATGACGTGAATATATCCAGTAAAAGGCTTACAACTCTGTACACCTTCATTTTAAAACATTAAACTAGAGTTGTGTACTTTGTTATGATATCCTGAAATGTGTTTTCAAATTTTTTTTGGTACTTTCCTTTTTACAAGCGAACCTTAAACCCACATGTTCCAAGAAATTCCTACATATACAGGGGCTGAAAAGTGAGGGTACGTCCTTAAGGCTATTGGCCCTTTTCATTTGGCGTGGAAATGTAGAGCCGTAGGAACAAACGGCTATTTTCAAGAATTTATATTTGTCTGCAATTTTCTTTTTAATAACGGTTTGTTCAAGAAAACTATGCTGGTTAAGTTATACTTTTTATATACACACTTCCTTTATAATTTTAACACCCGCCTCGGTGGCGTAGTTAGCTAACGCGCCTGTCGTGTTGAGCTCGACTGCTGAGGACGGGGAGATCGAGGTTAGAATCTCAGCCGGGAGAACAGGGGGTGGTTTTTCCTAAATGGTTTTCCACTCTCCCTCCACGCAAATGCGGGTTAACTTCCTCCAATTCAACCTTCCCAATTCCTAATACATTAGAGTAATTAGTACTTAAACGTATAACCCGAACGGGTAGTAAGACGCGGTGCTAAATATTAATATTATAATTTTAACAGTGATCAAATAACGAAAAAAAAATACATTTTTCGATAGAAAACTGATGTCTTGGTAACAAATAATAATAAAATGTAGCAATTAATAAACATTTATACATTATATTAGATGGGGTTTTGAGAATATTAACATAAAAATCTCACTCGTTCTCGAGAAAACTGATATTTCCAAACTTATGATTTCTCCTAAATACCTGTTCGGTAGCTAGCGCCATCTACAGTTTTCGTGATCCATCTGTTCTTTTTGGCGCGGAAGGATACTTTGGTCAGTTATGAAGCCACGCCACGCCTTTCACCCTCATACCCACCATCTCATAAAATAGGTTTTAGATTTGCACACGACAGGGCCAAGGGCATTAACAAAACTCAACATTAATGCAGCAAAATATATAAAGTATATTGACAGCATATATGACTCATTTGTTATTTAAAAAATATCTAACTTTTATCCGTTTATCTATTCATTCATTTTACGATATTCTTCTCGTAAGACTGTTTGAACCTGTCCAAGCTGGGTCGGTTTATTTCCTCAAAACCTTTTAGGGAAGATTTAACTTTCTCGGTGACCTGGCGGTCTAGGGGTAAGGTGTCAGACTTCTGTGTTAGAAGGTCCTCCATTTCATCTCACAATCACTCTACCATTACACATTAGCGTAAGTGCGTATAACCCGAACGGTTAGTAAGACGCGGTGCCAATAATAATAATAATTTAACTTTCTTGAACCACTTAGCTACGTTCTTGTACTTGATAAAGTCAGTTGTCACCACCTGTGAAACTTATACTTTCTATTTGGTAACTTTTTTGTTCTAAAGTATTAATCATAACAGTGTTAATTATGTAAATTTAAAAAATCTAATTATTATAATTGCCATTTTCCATAAATCATAAATGAGATAATCTGTAGCTTCTGGTATATACATATGAAATGTTAATATTATTAAACTGGCACTAGCGTACGAGAGGCTTAAGGTAGTAGCAAAGAGAATGTGAATGAATAAATTAATTTTTTCCGTTTTATATCAAAACATGGTGAAATCAGCAATTCTTGAATATATGTTATGGGTTTTCATTAATACAATGACCAGTTTTTCTCTTCATTTAAAATTTGATCGTCAGATATCGCAATGTTTATTATAGATTTTCAACAATCGTTGATATTACAATGGGAATAAAATATATTTATATGCTTCTACTATAGTCTAGTAATATTTGATTTATTTTATCCAAAATAAAATTGCAATTAAAACTGCTAAAACACTTAGCTTTTCTTGCGTTCCACACATCTCCGTCTTAAGGTATTAAACTCGGAAATAGCTTATTGTCATTATATGATCATATTGAGAATCGAATCTGGACCTTATATGGTGGGGACAATTTTTCCCTAAGTCATATACATATACTTTAGAACACGATTATTCTGGTACATTTCCTCATTCCTACTACGTATGTAGGTGACCTGGTGGTCTAGCGGTAAGGTGTCGACTTCTTTGCTAGAGGTCTGGGGTTCAATCCTCTGTCCCGGCAAAGATTTATCTGATTACCAAACCCTTCCTTCACCTCTGACAAGACATCTTGTGAATGTGTGGAATGCAAGGCCACCAGCGTGGTTCGGATTCCACGTTAAACTGTAGGTCCTCCATTTCATCTCACAATCACTCTACCATTACACATTAGCATAAGTGCGTATAACCCGAACGGGTAGTAAGACGCGGTGCCAATAATAATAATAATTTAACTTTCTTGAACCACTTAGCTACGTTCTTGTACTTGATAAAGTCAGTTGTCACCACCTGTGAAACTTATACTTTCTATTTGGTAACTTTTTTGTTCTAAAGTATTAATCATAACAGTGTTAATTATGTAAATTTAAAAAATCTAATTATTATAATTGCCATTTTCCATAAATCATAAATGAGATAATCTGTAGCTTCTGGTATATACATATGAAATGTTAATATTATTAAACTGGCACTAGCGTACGAGAGGCTTAAGGTAGTAGCAAAGAGAATGTGAATGAATAAATTAATTTTTTCCGTTTTATATCAAAACATGGTGAAATCAGCAATTCTTGAATATATGTTATGGGTTTTCATTAATACAATGACCAGTTTTTCTCTTCATTTAAAATTTGATCGTCAGATATCGCAATGTTTATTATAGATTTTCAACAATCGTTGATATTACAATGGGAATAAAATATATTTATATGCTTCTACTATAGTCTAGTAATATTTGATTTATTTTATCCAAAATAAAATTGCAATTAAAACTGCTAAAACACTTAGCTTTTCTTGCGTTCCACACATCTCCGTCTTAAGGTATTAAACTCGGAAATAGCTTATTGTCATTATATGATCATATTGAGAATCGAATCTGGACCTTATATGGTGGGGACAATTTTTCCCTAAGTCATATACATATACTTTAGAACACGATTATTCTGGTACATTTCCTCATTCCTACTACGTATGTAGGTGACCTGGTGGTCTAGCGGTAAGGTGTCGACTTCTTTGCTAGAGGTCTGGGGTTCAATCCTCTGTCCCGGCAAAGATTTATCTGATTACCAAACCCTTCCTTCACCTCTGACAAGACATCTTGTGAATGTGNATGTCTAAAAATTATAGAAAAATGTTAAGGGTGTACAACCCTTATCACTAAGGGGTATGAAAAATAGATGTTGGCCGATTCTCAGACCTACTCAATAAGCTCACGAAATTTCATGAGAATCGGTCAAGCTGTTTCGGAGGAGTACGGGAAAGAACATTGTGACACGAGAATTTTATATATAAGATTACTAGCACCGCATCTTACTACCCGACGCTAATGTATAGTGTTAGGGTGATTGTGAGATTAAATGGAGGACCTACAATTTAACGTGGGATCCGAACCACGGCGGAGGCCTGGCATTCCCCACATTCACAATTTGTGATTAATACACGTCTTGTCATAGGTGAAGGAAGGGTTTCTGTAATCTGATAAAATCTGTGCTGGGACCAAGGATTGAACCCCAGACTCCATTACAGAAGACTATTATAATAAAATGTAAATAACTTTTACCGTAAGGAAAATTGTGTTATAAATGGCCCTGTTTATGAAAATTGGACTGTATATAATTATATAAATAAGAGACATCCTTAAAAAAACATTTCAAAGCCTGTGAATTAATATTTTCCACTGTCCTTCTGTATTTCCTTAAATATGAGTGATTTCGAGACACACATCGGTGATTGCATGGTCTAAGGCGTCATTCTCGCAATATACTGGACTGCCAATGGTGGGTAGATCAGGGTTCGAACCTCGGTCGAGTGTACTGAGGGTGTTTTTATCCTAAGCGCTTTTATACTATTATTCCACGAAATTAAGAGTACACTTACCCTAAATTCAACCTTCCTCATCCCTAACTCATTAATATAATTAAAACATATGCGGATAACCAGAACACACGGTGCTAAAAAAATAAAATCGTCAAAAATTATTGAATGGAACTCCAGAAATGAATGTATAGAAGAATCATCATCTACACTAATATTATAAAGAGGAAAGATTTGATTTTTTTGTTATTTGGTTTGTAATGGATAAACTCAAAAACTACTGGACCGATTTTAAAAATTCTTTCACCAATATAAAGCTACATTATCAGCGAGTAACATAGGCTCTATTTTATTTTGAAAATTTAATTTATTCCTTATAAAAATGTCTATAGTCACTCATATTTTATGGTAGAGTCTATGATGATTCTTCAATATGTGTGTTAAAAATAATAATGTGGGGGGAGGGGAAGGGAGAAGGGACTAGTTCTAAATAAATAATATATAAAAGTTATTACCTGCCTTTATGTGGTGTGATCTTTGATAGTAGAGTTGTAACTCAGAGGCTGTTCACTGTTCCAACCTGGCCGCCCCATAACTGACTAAATCCGATTGTCATCTCACGCTTGTATAAATCTCACGTTCACAAGCTTCCAAACTGCTTGGTAACCATTACAAAGCACATTTTATGACACCAATAAACTAGAGTAAATGTAAACACCAAGATCCACGTTGTGTCTCAATAAGATAAGGTTTTATTAAGGTGGGGATGCAGAGAAAGCAAGTTAGGGCAAGTGTTTTTTTGGGGGTGGCTGTTTTTATATCAAAACATATTTTTGGGTCAAAATAAATAAAATATTGCTTCTATACAAACATAGATTATAATTTTATTCCCATAATAATATCAACAGTTAAATATTTTTCATGTGGCATTATCTTCTAAACCTTTTAGATGAAGTTAAAAAGAAAAGTATCCGCGGTGACCTGGCGGTCTAGGGGGTAAGTTGTCAGACTTCTATGCTGGCGGCCGGGGTTCAATCCTCGGTCCCGGCACGGATTTATCTGATTACCAAACCCTTCCTTCACCTCTGACAAAACATCTTGTGAATGTGGGGAATGCCCGGCCCTCCACCGTGGTTTGGATTCCACGTTAAGCTGTAGGTCCTCCATTTCATCTCACAATCACACTACCATTACAGATTAGTGTAAGTGCGTATAACCCGAACGGGTAGTAAGACGCGGTGCTAGTAGTAATAATAATAATAATAATAATAATAATAAGTATCCATGCAATTCCAGGAAATCCTTGAGAGATATCCAACAACTGTTGATGTCTAATGGGAAGAAAATTATACTTTATATTTGTATCGAACAGTATTTGGTTTATTTAGATTAAAAAAATGTTTTGCTAATAAAACTGCCAAAAACCTTCCCCTTTTTCTCACCTTTCTTGCACCCCCACCTTAATAGACGTGGATCTTGATGCGTTACCGTGAATATAAGTGAAATCCCCCCCCCCTCGCCCACTTAAAATCTAACTTTAATCTCGACAAACTAAACCATATGTAGGAGGAGGTTAGTGGGTATTTTGAAGCTATTTTACAACCTCCGACAAAGCGAATAGTGTGCCATTTTTTTTTCTTTTTTTCTCACGGAAATAAGATTAATTACAATAAAATTAATATTTTGGAGAGTGGGATTAATTATTATTTTTTAGTGTTTTGATCACTTTCGCTATGTTTTAGTGCAATTTAACGCAAATTAGAGCTTTTTTTTATTTTTTATGTAAAATAAATAAATTGGACAAAATAAATCACCATATAATGAACTATTTAGTCTTTTGCATGTTGTATAGTTAAACAAATCTTTTTGTATTCATCTATCATATTTGATTTTATTTGGCCAAAATATTTTTTTTTTCGTAAAACAAACTGCAAGAAAACTTATCTCAAGTTCCATTTAAGCCCATGTCAAGGCTGTATCGCTAATGTATTATACTTAACTCCTACGTTGGTATGCATAAACGATTCTAAGCACATACCGAGTGACCTGGTGGTTTAGGGGTAAGGTGACAGACTACTGTGCTAAGAGTCCGGGGTTCAATCCTCGGTCCCGGCACAGATTTAGCTGATTACCAAACCCTTCCTTCACATCTGACAAGACGTGTATAAATCACAACTTTTGAATGTGTGGAATGCCAGGCCCCCACCGTGGTTCGGATCCCACGTTAAACTAACATTACCCATTAGCGTAAGTGTGTATAACCCGAACGGGTAGTAATACGCGTTGCTAATAATAATAATAATAATAATAATGATTCTAAGCACGATCCAAGTAACCACCAATCAAGAGTAAAGTCAAAAAAATGTCAAAATCAAATATATCAGATGCCTTTCTAATACGTCTGACTAGAAGTCACGTGATGAACTCCTACACGAAGCTTACCATATTCGGCGGGAAATTAAAACATCTACATTCATTGTCTTCTATTGTGACAATTTTGCTCGTAAATTTGACAAAATTGATTATGAACGAACAAATATTTGTTAAAATGATAAAAAACATAGTTTTCATGATGGAGGACTGAATATATTTTTTGGAACACATAAAAAATCATACGATTATAAGAAATATATAAACATAAGTTGAGACCATGGAAGCCGAGCACATAAAAGAGCGTGGGAAGAAATGACCAGAAATATTCTAACCCTATCAATAATTTCCAGAAATTGAATGGGGTGTGATCAATAACTTCGTAGACCTTTCATTTGGATCTGTTATATTATACCTATTTATATTAATTATTTTGTAGTTGACATATCTAAATCTAGTTAATCCAGGCCCGCGATATTCTGTCACGAAAACAAAGCCGTATCTAACTACGCGTTGTCTCGATTGTCCATAGCGCGCCGCGCCATCTTGAGGAACCCATCAAAGTGTAGGAGTCAATTGCATCCGAAGCCTGCAAAAGACCAGAAATCTGCGTGAATTTTCCACGAATAACTAATTAAATTTCTTGGGATTGAGCCTCTTGATCGTACTATCAAGCCAATCCACGCGTCTTCTACTTTGCTTCTACTTTGGTCGATAGGTCTTTTTAAACATACCCTAATCTTTCGATCGTGAACCAAGACTTAGAGAAGAAACGGGTGTATCCACGATTTGTTCTACTATTTGTGTGAGATTTCCATATCAGTAGTTTGTAATACAACTTAAAGCGCCAAGTTTTAATCTTGTTCTAGATAAAAGGTATTAAAGAATGTCAGTTCATTCGATAACACCATCAATAACCAAGATATATATCGATAATTGCATAGTTTCCTAAAATAAGTAATATCTGGTACGTTGAATGAACATGAGTCAGTTTTGCAATAGACATCTCCTTGCGGGCGAAGCGTGGGCGTCTCCTTCTTAGCTAGCAATCCCGACACTGATATTATATTGTTATTAGAAAAGCCTTGACGTTTCAAAACCACAAAATGTATCCTCAAAATAACTTAGAGCTTTCTGTAATGGACATAATATAAAATTAATACAATTGTTTAGGGAAAGATAATTCTAGCATCCTATATACAACTGGGTCAATTTGCTTGTGAAAATGCACGCACAAATTTAGAAACTAATAAAACTCATTTTAAATATATTTACGGGTATAAGCTTCCAAACTTTTGCTGCTTTTGATGCCAAATATTTTCTCCGAGGCCATCATTGCTTCATTATACCCTAAACCAGTATATACTATATTCACCACTTTACTAAAATAAAAAATGTCGTTGATTACAATATATTTTCCAAAGTGTCTTTATTTCTATTTAGACATCTATTCTTTCTCTATCACCTCTAGGTAAAGGAATCTTGTTGTAAAATTTATATTTTCAAAAATCTGAAAGCCTTTAGTGAAGTTCAGTGACAAGGCATAAACTAAATATTAGTTGATAGAATTAGACAGAAAAAATGTAAAAATAAGAAGTTGGTTGAAGGTAAAATTCTTCTTGATGCTAGCCCTATCAGTTTTGATATTAAGATGAAAGATGGGGTTGGTATTGTCAAGCTAGTGTGAATGAAATATTTTTTTTAATTTTGGGATGACTATTCTATGTAGGTAATGAGTGTTTTGTTTTCAAGTTGTAGCTAATAGTTAAAACTATATTTTTTCTTTAATATAGCTACGTTGATGAGTTTAATCGCCGAGTTCATGTAGGTGCCCTTATTATATTAATAAGTAAGTTTCAAAACAATTGTTAATTGCCTGTCTCAACGATTATTATTCCCTTTAGGTGTCCTGTTAATTTGTATTTTCTAATAATTGTGTTGAAATCAGAAATGTGCTTAACAAAACTAAGTTTATTATCTACTATATTTGTGTAGTTATAATCAATACTAGTCACACACAGTATTATTTTCAAGAATAAATCTGCTACTTATTTATACAAATAACGCCTCCATTTGTCCTCACGAGTCTGATTTGAACTCTTCCCAGTTCCACTGCTTCACAGAAAAATCTGAAAGCACCAGGGATTGAACCCGGAACCTCTAGATTTGTATAAAAAATTATTCAAACATCAATTCCAAACAAATTTGGTAAGACATTTTATATTATAATAAATCATTAAATTTTTACCTATTTTTTAAAAATTAGCTATTTAGAACCACGTCTTAATACCCATTCGGGTCATACACTTATGTACTAATTACGATAATGAGACATATATGATGAAGGTTGAATTTTGAGAAAGTTTACCTGCATTTTCGTGGAGAATGGGAAACCATTTAGGAAAAACCACCCTCGATACACCCTACCGGGGTCGAGCCACGATCTCACAGTCATCGGCAGTCTAGTTTATTGCAAGAATAACCCCTTAGACCACGGGACCACCGAAGCAAGCAGTTACAATATTAATAATCATGTTAAATATTTGTTAAAACAATTTTCGGGCGAGTTCCAAACCTTAGAACTATATTTAAATAAACTACCTTAAAACAAATTTTCCTAGGAAAAACAAGTATACAACTATCGTTTTCTAACTCTCCAATTAATGCCATTTTAAATCAATTTTAAATGTTCAAAAAATCCATCAATAAACTACACTTTATTTCCATATCTTTAATTGAAATCCTGATCCAGCCTCAAGGTACACCAATAAAACATTACAAACACTAAGTTTAAAAAAATATATCAAATAGTTTTGGTTTTAGCCTCAGATACCGACAGAAATATAGACGGTCAAAAAGAGAACATAAATAATAAATAAATTGTAGGACAACTTTATTTTGTTCTGAAAGAAAAAATCTTAAAGATCCATGACAATTTCAGGTACAAAGTGTTCACAATTACCTTCTCTATGAGAAAATAAAAATAAATTCCAAACATAAGAACATTTCGAAGCGTGCTTCCTGAACCTTCGGGTCTTTTGGCACTGTTTTTTTGTACGCTCCAGGAAATATGCTCTTCGCTTGACATTTCTAGCCCGAGAACTCGTAGAATGGGCTAATGAAAAGCCGTGTTCTTTTATTGGTTAATAGATCCAACAATGGAACGACTGGCAGAGTCCTTCCGCCATTGAAGCCGTTAACAAAGACACTGGTCTACAATGGCTAATTTCCTTTCCAACGTCTACTTTCGACCAGAAGTCAAGACACATTTTTTTTGCCTTGCTGTCTTTTCTTTTAGCTTATAATAGCTGTCTACCTCTTTTCTTTGTCCCATTTCAATTTATTTCTAGCTAATTTTCTTACCATTACCGTTTGAGCTTTCATCGTAGCCATTAACGTTTCCTGACATTATTTTGGTCGGGGGAATTCCCCGCCATGCTAAACGTGATGTAACAATAGAATAAGAGGCCAGTTAAGCCCACTTACCTTTGACCTTTCACTTAGATCAGCTATCTTTTGCTTTAGAATCCTCTTCTGCATTAGTTTTTTTGTTAGTCTACTAGTTTCCTTTATTGAACATCTTTCAAAATCTAAGAATTGTTACAAAATAAATTTTAACAAATTTATATACTAGTTATGACTTTGTTATGAAAACTTAAATAAACACTATGAATATATTTTTATACCAATGAAACTATTTTAAAATGTTAATACAAATACTTTCTATAACATTTTCTTTTCATATAAATATAATAATAACACATAGATACTGAAAACTATTAAAAAGTTATAGACACCACCTTAACAAGGGATGGTGGTGATTGGGAGTTAAGCTGGAAACTTTTAACGACTTTGTCAATCAATTGGTTAACTTGATATTTCCAGCAGGATAGAGAGACATCCCACAAATCTCACGCAATTATGGCCGAAATTAGGTAATTTTTCAGCGACTCCATTATTTCTAAGGAACTTTATCCATCACGCTCACCCGATCTTATGCCGACTAATTATTTTGCATGGGAATATACGGAAAGGAAAATTTACCAAAACAAACCACTTGGAAGCGAACATCACCGAAGAGATTCAGGCAGTGACAGAGGACGTAATATGTTCAACCCGGTTCAATCCTGACTGGACGCAAATGACATTCATTTCCAGCACATGGTGATGTCATCACAGTTCTCACAAAATGAGATAGATTAATTGCAAGGGAGACATCTTGTATGAATTCAAATCAAAATTATAAGGAGGGCAACTGCCATATTAAAATGTATTTGAGGTAGTTTTTTCCCAAAATAACTTCCCACTCTCCCTCCACGCAAATTAAGATACATTTCCTTTAAGCTCGATTCGTATCAATCCCACGAGAGTAATTAAATGTATCCTTCGCCTCTGACAAGACATCTTGTAAATGTGAGGAATGCCAGGCCTCCACCGTGGTTCGGATTCCACGTTAAACTGTAGGTCCATTCATTTCATCTTACAATCACCCTACCATTACATTTTAGCGTAAGTGCGTATAACCCGAACGGGTAGTAAGACGCGGTGATAATAATAATAATAATAATAATAATAATAATTAAATATATATAGAACGGATGGGTAGTAAAACGCAATTCACTAAAAATAAAAATAAAGTCCATATTTTATTAAACCAGAGTGTACATTAAAACAAAAGAACAAACTTGACTTTTAACGTATATTTACGTTGTTTTTTTTACATCATGTTACTTTTTACTTTACAGATTTCCTTGCGGGAAAACTGTGTGTCTTCTTGCCATGCTAATCATCCTGAAGGAATCGTCTGTTTAATTTGCGGCTGGAGTGTTTAATTACGGCGCCCCCATACTTAATTGAGTCGTTTATCGATGAAGCCCCACTAGAAAGCGGATCGACCTATCTACCTACCTACCTACCTCCGAGTTGCTTATACTAATCAAAGCCTTAAAGAAACGAACCGGAATAATTGAAGATTAAAAAGGAATAAGTTGGTTAAAGTTGGTGAACCACGGAAAATTTAAGATTTCTTTCCTAGCACTGAGTATTACTACCCGTTCGGGTAATATGCTTATATACTAATTAATATAGGGGTTTATGGTATGAGGAGGGCTATATTAAAATGAAGTGTACCCGTAATTGTATGGAGAAAAACACCTCAGTAAACCCAACCAAGATTTAAACCTTGATCTCTTCTACAGTGATACCTGTGCCTTAGACCATGTGGGCACCGAAGCTGATTTTAATATTTTATTTATAGTACTTCTTGCTATCCGATCGGCTTGTACGTATATTATGCACTTAAGAGACTAATGTGTTGGGGATGAGAAAGGTTGAATTTATATTAAAAGTTCCCGTATTTGCGTGGATCGAGAATGGTAACCGATGTATCAAAAAACCTATCTATTTAAACCTGACCATGATTTAAACCCCTATCCCCCCATCATCAATTCTCTTATCTATTTCAAGAGTGACGCCTTAGACCATTCGATCACAGAATTGATGTAACCTTACCCTTTTAACTCCAGTACCCTTAATTTGTTACCATCTATAGAATTTGATAAAAAGTAAATTTGACTCTTTTCTATTTGTTTTATATTCTCCAAATTTTCTTTATTATATTAAGAAAGATATATTTCATGATCGTGTATGTAGAAAATTATTTTTTAACTATATTAGTTAATTTAAATTTTGTATCTGGACACAGGAATGGATTCCGGTACTTTTGGATTGATGCCGCAGTGCTTTACTAATGAGCTAAGATGATGAAGATAGGGATAGGGTGTAGTGAGGTGGACTGGATATATCTAGCTCAAGATAGGGATAGTGTGTAATGAGCTGGACTGGATATAACTAGCTCAATATATATATAGGGTGTAATGAGGTGTACTGGATTGAACTAGCTCAAGATAGGAATAGGGTGTGGTGAGGTGGACTGGATATAACTATATCATCATATGGATAGGGTGTAATGAGATAGACTGGATAGAAATAGCTCATGATATGGATAGGAGGGTTTAACCTGACGTTTCAAATGTAATGACGTAGACTTGAAGGAATTATCTCAAGATACTATGTAATGGGTGGGACTATATAGAACTAGTTCATTTTAGGGATAGGGGCATAATTTTATAAGTACGCCAATGCACTTTTTAAGTCCCTAATGGCTTATAGTAAGTAAGCAAGTAAGAAAATGAATTGATACCAATTGTTCGAATAGTATTTTTGACGTAAAACGACCATATTATCAGGCAACTAATCTGAAACCGACTCACGTAAAATGTATTTACTCGGAGTGGAATCTCTTCTGTAGAGTAACTCGATTATATTGTCAAGGCTTAGTGTCGATCGAGGATAAAACTCTCTTTGGGATGTCCAAAATGCTTTTGGTAATTTTACTTGCTATTGATTAAAAGAAAAGAATGGGGTAAGTTTAGTACCTGATAGGTGGGGATTTAAAAATGTTCTATATCAAATTACACCCTTGATGATAAAAATTAACGTGATTTTTTTTTTTATTTTACCAAACCGTCCTTACCAATGCAAATATCACTATCGTTCATGCTGTTTGTTTACTAGCTGATAGCTAAGTTATCTTCAGTAAAACAATAGAACTTGACTTTATGTGAAATCATACGATTTGTCGAAAAAAAAAAAATTAAATATGCTCACGAGATTAGCTCTAATCCAATCACGAGAAACCAGTGCAATCCGCGTTGGTTCCTTTGCATTAGTAGATGTAATTTCAGCTTGATCTGCCACTCTCCATTAAATAGGTGTGAAAAAGAGAGTGAATCGAATTTAAAAACCAACTGACTCAATAAGTTCATGCAGATAATAAGCGAGATATAAGTAAGCAGATTCATCTACTGTTTGGGGATGATCGTTCTCATTCTATATTGATTTGTTTCATTACATAACACAATAATTTGAAATAAGTCATCGTTATAATAATTTAAAAAATCGGTTTATTCAATTAAAAAATAAATATATTGATATCTTTATGTTTTAATTTTGGTTTTGCAAGTATGTATTACACTGAGCAGGACAAGAGGCACTAATTAAATAAACTATATTCGTGTGCAGTGTGTTGATTGGCAAACCCAATGGAAAGAAGCCATTGGAAAGACCTAAATGCAAATGTAAGGATTATATTAAAATGGACGTGACAGAGATAGCTCTATCCAGTCGACCTCATTACACCCTATCTTAAAATAGGGATAGGGTGTAATGAGATGGAAAGTATAGAATTAGCTAAATATAGTTATTAGTGGCGTACTTTTATAAGTGCTACATTTAACTTTTGTCTTCATAATGCCTAGGAGTAAGTAATTCAATAACATTAGTGTGCTAGAGACAATGACAGATTTTATATGAAGATATATATACGAATTCACTCTTGATAAACCAAGTTAGGATTCCTTTCGTATTCATATTATAACCGTAAGGTAAAATTCCTTTGTTCACGTCTTTATATATGATAGTGTCTAAGAGTATAGTCCAATTTTCATAAAAAGAGCTCTATCTATGGATATAAAATTTAATATACCTAATTGCCCATATTTATACATTTAATCATGTGATATTCAACTGTCAATTTTAATAAACAGAGTATATACATACAAATTAAATTGAATAATATAATTTTTGCCACTAATCATATGTTCATATTTTCTAAAATACTCTTCTTATGAAACATGAACTGTAGTTTAACCATGTATATATTTCCTAACTATATTATATTTTATTGTTCCAGATTGAATCTGCAGTTCACTAGATCAAGATGGAGTCGTTATTAAAAAAGGGGACCACCGGGGAAGTCAAAGGTAGGAGTAATGAATAAATATTTAAATATTCACATTTTATTTGAAGTGCGACAGTAGCGTAATTATTTTTTTAATATCGTGTGAAACCTTTCATAAGCTATTCTCAAGAAATTTTCAGATGAATTTACGATACAATATTATTCAGAATATTTAATAACCAAACTTAAGTAAAGGTACACCCTATACTTAAGACAGGTTACTTTCAAAACCATTGTCATTATTTGAAAATCTTTACTACTCGAAAGAATGCATTTTTTCCCTTTACTGACGCATGTAATGACCTGAAATATTCACATACGAACCTATATGTAATAAATATCACATTTGTAATAATATCATCAATGTTTGTAATCAACATTGATAATTTTAATATTTTTTTTTATTTCTAGTAATATTTCTACGTAAATTATAAAATTATATTATAATGAAAAGTGAGGGTTACAGATTTAGCGGGTTGACTTATTATTATAAGAGAATACTGTAAAGATAGGTCGTTTTAATCCTAAGCTCTTCAAATCCCACGAGTTTTATCGTATTAAAAAGATTCGATGTTCGTAAAAAATCCCCAAAAAATTATCTCTAATACCATTATGAATAGCTTGACTTGATATAAGAATGTGAAGCAATTTGTAAAATACTTGAGTAGTTGGGAGTGTAACAAAATGTAAAAAAGAACAATTATTTATTGATATAATTAATTTACTAAAAAAAGTTTTCTCTTTGTTGCTTATAGCGTAATAGACATGATTAACAAAATATCATCTGTTGGTTAAACCAAGCTTTAAACATAGTTTTTTTAATTATATTTTAACTATTTTCACCTTAACAAAAATATTTTCTTAAATATATGAGGATTATAATCTGGATTAAGGATTTGAAAGAAAAATTAAGATTCAGATTTGAGAAATACGAGATTTGCTGATCCCTAAAAAATAATTTTAGTAAATGTTGAAACCTTCAAAAAGATTCGTTCCTATCTTACATAAGACAATAATGTAATTTGACTTTGGAAAAAAAAAGAATAATTTAAATGATTATTAATTGCTCACGCCTGATCATTGGGTAAAAACGCTACATTTACTAGATTTACCGAAGGAGGTTTATGTTATTTATATTTGGTCAAATGATATGTGTACATTTGTTACGTATAATATGCATTTTTAAAGAATATTCAAAAAAATCTTAAAAATTTTAAATATCTATTAATTTTAACTAAATCTTCATTAATTTTTTTAATAAATCGGGTTTCTAGTTGGTAATTTTATAATCTTATAATCACTTGTTCATATTCAATATTAATCATCAAAGAAACACACAGAATAGTATACATAGAATCATAAAATTTTAAATTTCTTACATATTCACGATTACCGAAAGATTAAAGTGCTGTAATAATCTATACCACATGATATTATTAGGTTAATCAAGCCTCACAGGTTATGGATGAAGAATGGGAGAAACTATGGAGCCTAACATATATTCCATGTTAATTTTTAGCAGTAGTTGTTTGTATGTGGACAATAATTGCAAAGAATAAAGTACTATTTAAAAAGGCAAAGATGACAGTACATAAAATTGTGTTAAAGCCAACTGGTGAAACTCAACTCGTCCACTGTTATTGTTCTGCGGAAGAGAGTAAACACATCAAACTGGTCCACCCTCCGACACGTCAACTCGTCAACAAAAACTTGGACTTTACAGTGCAAAAGGTGACCTGGCGGTCTAGGGGTAAGGTGTCAGACTTCTGTACTGACGGCCGGGGTTCAATCCTCGGTCCCGGCACAGATTTATCTGATTAACAAACCCTTCCTTCACCTCTGGCAAGACATCTTGTGAATGTGGGGAATGCCAGACCTCCACCATGGTTCGGATCCCACGTTAAACTGTAGGTCCTCCATTTCATCTCACATTCACCCTACCATTACACATTAGCGTAAGTACGTATAACCCTAACGGGTAGTAAGACGTGGTGCTAATAATAATAATAACAATATCAATAATAATAATAATAGTAAAAATACAGTGCAAAAGCTTACTAAGTACATACTGTATATCGTAGACCCCCCTCTACCCGCAAACCAATATCAAGTAGTAAGAATTCACAGTAGTGATATCACGATTGATCGTCAAAATATAAAATACTACACTTAGTCATTTCAATGTATTGTATTAAAATCAAGTAGTTAGGCTAGGTTAGGTTAGGTAGAGTCGTAACTACTCAGTACACGTTTGTACTGAACAATCCAAGTTTGACGAGTTGATGTGTCGCAATGTAGACCAGTAGATGTGTTTACTTTCTTCAGCAGAACAATAACAATGGAAGAGTCGGGTTAAATCCACGTCAACATTGTTTCATGGATGTGGAGCGTGGGTTTGTCAGGAGGAACATAAGGAGCAAGATGAATGCGGTTGGAATGAGATATATTAGAAACGTATGTGGAAAAGCTCATATGGACAGAGTCAGATATGAATGGGTGCTGAAGAAATGCGGTTTGAAAGGGGAATACAACAGGTAAGTGTGAAAGAAGGATCTTATGTTGATTAGGTGAGTGTGGATCGAGTGACGAAACAGATATATGAAGGTAGATCTTGTGGATCAAAGGAAGTGGTAGGCCAGGTACGACTTGGCTAAATGTGGTAGAAGAATGTGTGATAAAGAGAAGCATTAAATTTTTAAGAATAAACAAGGGTTTGTATTAATCGGTGTGTGTATGTTGTTGAAGCAAAGAGAGTATGTTAAGATATAAATGTGTGGAGAATGCTAGTGAGGATATATTAAGTGCGGAGTTTTTTTTAGCTATATGTACAGATTCTTGCCTAACCTGTAAGAGAATGGTGTGATTATGTAGGTTTACCACACTCCCTCTAAGCAAATGTGGGTACACTTATTCTAAATTCAACCTTCCTAGTCCCTAAAACCATTATTGTAATTAGTAAATAAGTGTACAATCCAAACGGGTAGTAAGAAGCGGTACTAATAAATGTAGTAAGTAGACTAACATACTAGAGTACTAAATATTTATTAAAAGTTAAAAAATTCAAAAGGCTTAAATATGGTATTAAATTTTGAATCCAAAGAACTTAAAGTATTTACAACTTATAAACTATAAATACATATTTTATTCACTAAACATGGCACTGTATTTAATTCTTCGGGGGGAATATTGTAAATTTACTAATTTTAAAACTATTATCTAATTTATTAATGATTACTAGCCGTGGACTATTTAATATGTAATTTATTTATGGTAGCTCAATTTCATCACGACCATGATTATTATTTATAATTAGGTGTAAGTCAACCAAATATTTAAATAGACTGTTTGCTTTCAAAGCTGACAGTGATATTATCATGAAATGATTGTATTAAATAAACAATTTAATTAGATAGAGTTAATGTTAACCAAAACTTGTTTAGTTTGGTGTTAATTAACCCAGGAAAATAATGTTACATAATATATTCAATACAAACAGAGCAAGTGTATTTTATGTAGGCTTTAAAAAATCGGAAATCGTCAAATATTTTTATGCATCCCTACTTATTTTGTATTTACATCTCGGAGAGAAAGTTTTGGGATCATAAAAAAAAAAGTTGTACTCAAGATTTTGATAAAGGTCAATGGTTCATGACCCCCTGAAACAAAATAATTGATTTTCGCAAGGCTGTCTATCTGTCTATCCGTCTGTACCTCAGGCTAGAACCGTAACAATTGTACCGATTGGGCTAAAACTGGGTTTTATAAAATGTGCCCCCTCCCCCTGGGGGATTTTTAGAATAAAATATCTAACTCTAAATTTAAGGGTAGTTTAATGTAGGGCAAAAAGAGAAATATGAATTTTCTCAAAATTTACTCTATTTTGATTACATTTTATATGTAGACAGTGTTTTATAGTAAATAAACAATTAGACAATCCTTATTTTCTCGTGAAAAAATAATTTGAGGGTAGTTTACAGGAGATTAATTAAATAAAAATATGGTTCAAGTCAATATTATGTCTTAACATTCCAATAAGGATTTTTTCCCCCTTAGCCACCCTATAGTCTAAGTATTATTAATAGTATAAAATGTGCGAAAATCTAACAGTGGCTAATTTCAATGAATGTTGGATCATATTTGTGGATCTACGAGACTGGTTTTGATGAACTGGATCTCTAGATTTAGACTACCTCTAACAAATTACAAAAATGTGTTGATATGCTCACAGCAGAAAATTTTAAAAACATACATACATTCATATATACATACATACATACATACATACATACATACATACATACAATCTTGTGAATGTGGGGAATACCAGGCCTCCACCATGGTTCGGATTCCACGTTAATCTGTAGGTCCTCCATTTCATCTCACAATCACCCTACCATTACACATTAGCGTAAGTGCTTATAACCCGAACGGGTAGTAAGACGCGGTGCTAATAATAATAATAATAATACATACATACATACACACGCACATACATTCATATATACATACATACGCACATACATTCATACATACATACATACACACGCACATACATTCATATATATACATGCATACATACGCACATACATTCATATATATATATATATATATATTATTAGCACCGCGTCTTACTACCCGTTCGGGTTATACGCACTTATGCTAATGTGTAATGGTAGGGTCATTGTGAGATGAAATGGAGGACCTACAGTTTAACGTGGAATCCGAACCACGGTGGAGGCCTGGCATTCCCCACATTCACAAGATGTCTTGTCAGAGGTGAAGGAAGGGTTTGGTAATCAGATAAATCTTTGCCGGGACCGAGGATTTAACCCCGGCCCCCAGCACAGAAGTCTGACACCTTACCCCTAGACTGCCAGGTCATCCATATATATACATACATACATACACAAATACACACACACACACACACATACACACATTCATATATATACATACACACATTCATATATTTATATATATACACACACATACACACATTCATATATATATATATATACATACATACATACATACATACATTCATACATACATACATATATACATATATACATATATACACATATACACACATTCATATATATATATATATACACACACATACACACATTCATATATATATATATATACATACATACATACATACATACATACATACATACATACATACATACATACGTGTATCTCTCGTAAAACTCAAAGGACAACTGCACACGGTAAATTTATTTTACGACAATTAAGATGGAGTTTAGTCGATACAAAATGTTGCATGTCTGTCTTATATTTCCTAAAATATAAACTTTTATCCAGGTTACAAAATATATTCCCGCAATTGAACTCATTTTATCGAAGCACATTCAACGAAAGTGTACTTAGTGAGAAGAGAGGCTATTACTCCTGAAATACGCTGATTAGAGGTAATTCGGTATTTTTGAAAATGTTTGTATATTTATAGTCGATGATTGCGCAGCCCTAGAATGTATTCCGCACTGCTGCAAAAACTTCGCCATTTTCTCCGACACCAAAGTATCGATTATTGAAAACTTGACTCCGTCGCTACGAAAGACAATAGCTAGGTTAATAGGAGCACCAGATGTTGAAGACAAAAGTAAAGGCGAAAACAAACGGAATCCATATAAATTTGCAATTCAGAAAACCCGTCGTGGCTAAAATAAAACAATATTAGCTTCCATCTCTCAAATAAAAACGTCCTAAAAAAAAGGTTAATATATAAAGGATCCAACAACCGCATGATTTGAATTAATGAAATGTTTTATTGATGTAAAAGGGGTTTGGGGATATTTTTGAAAGGATTACTTAAGTTTCGGTGGAAGGGATTGTAAGTTAAGGTGAATATTTGTGCAGTTTTTAGGTAAAATAATAATATTATTATTATTATTATTATTATTATCACCGTGTCTTGCTACCCGTTCGGGTTATACGCACTTACGCTCATGTGTAATGGTAGGGTGATTGTGAGATGAAATGGAGGACCTACAGTTTAACGATGGGATCCGAACCACGGTGGAGGTATGGCATTCACCACATTCACCAGATGTCTTGTCAGATGTGTAGGTAAAATAAATATATGAATTATATAGCTACTCTATTAGAGTACTTAGCTACGTTTATATCTAGATCTATATATCATATTCTTTAAATTGAAAAAATAAACCTGGACATGAGATTTAAACTCGGGACCTATGGCTTAGTACGCCATTGCTTTCATTACTGAGCTATCCAATAGTCGTCCCATGTATAAGGTCAATCTTCACTCACGTTCTAAGGAAAAGTATGTTATGTACAGTACTCGCAGAAATATTCAGCTTAATATGAGTGATAAATTGATCAATCAATATCGTGAGCTATTAGGTAACGCAGTAACTTTCAACTCGTGAAGGCTTGACGCTGCTAAAAGTACCGTAACAATAGCTTGGCTATTTAATCCATCATGATATGTGCACTGGAACAATTATTGGCATTGTACTATTGGCAGCATCAACCCATCATGAGTTGAAGGTCGCTGCGTTGTCTGATAGCTCACGATATTAATTTACCGTTATATGGAAATTAGCTGATGATTTATTCGCGTATATCACAGAATCTGCTTTATAATATGAGTTAAGAATTACTCTGTGAATGGGATGATACCTGGATAGCTCATTGGCGTACCAAGACAAATGTCCCAGGTAAGATTCCCGTAGTCATGACGTGTCATTTTTAGATTTATAGGTAAACAAAATATTACTCTTCTTCAGTAGATACGCTTATTTTAATTGTGTATCTATAGAAATATCAAAAAATCCTAAATATTTGCATCACAAAATTTGAACAGGAATTTTTTTCTTCATTTTAAAATTTTATAATCAAATTTCCATTATCTCCATAGTAGATATTCAATAACAGTTACTTTTGATATTATAGAGTGTGAAAAATTAAACTAACCGTATCTACTAAAATAATACTTTATCTATTTTGGACAATAATTTTTTTTTAAATTAAAATCGCAAAATTACGCAATCAATCCCATGTTTCTTTCTCATATTATTCGTTGATCAAGATAATTTCAGCAATATATTTCAAAAAGATTATATTTTTATCTACCCACTATTATATATTTTATATTTAGCTGAATTTTATTTATTTACAAACGCTATGTGTAGATAAGATTTGGTTTATTTCTCAATCGGTGAAAGTCAATAATCCATTTTTTGCCGAAATATTTTTAAGAGGTATGTAGTATGTTTTTTTTAATTTCGTATAGAGCTATAATTGGGGACATAGAGTGGGGTCTGTTAATATTCCTCCAGATCTTCACGTGATTTACGAAGATTATAAACAACAAGAATGTCTAGTTGATTTTTCTCGTGATAAAGTTTCCCAGTTTTGTGAAAGAATATCTGTTCCACTCTGTTATTCTATTCCCGTTCGGCCGGAATTTTGTGTTTTGTTTAGCTTTTACAACATGAGTGGTAATTATTTTTAGAAATAACATCTTAGTAAACATTTGAAGTAATGTTGAAGAAGGGGCATTTAATATTTAAGAAGATAGATACAAGAAACTATTTTGTTGATTTACAATATACTCTGGTTTGGTAAAAAATATTATGATAAATTAATATTAATAGAATATATACATATATTAAGTTTGTAAAACCAGTCCAATTGTTAGGGGAAAGTAAACAAAAGAAATTTATTGAAATTATATAATATAAATTAGAGAAATATTATAAATAGTTTAAGGTGAGACCATAAATATCTTCCTTTTTCAATATTTTTTTAAAAATATTGCTTGGATAATAAATTACATTTTTTTTATAGTTTACTTAATAGTATCATATAAATATGTAAAATATGTTTTGACTTTCACTACGTTGGATTTACTAATGAAATATGTGACTGGCTGTGGGATAAGAACTAAGAACTGATTATTAATAGTTTTGTCCGGGATTCGGTGATGCCCTTTTAAATTTAGGTCTTACACTACATTTTTTAAAAGGACAAAGTAATATATTCCGATTTAAAAGCTCACTAGATCAAACATGTGGGTAAAATTCAGTTCTCTTAAATATTATCGATCGATCTGCCGAGCCCGTAACACAGTCTTCCCAAGTGGTTCTCAACTCATCAGCGTGATAGCGCTGCGGACAGTCGAACCTGAACGGAGTACAGAAAGGCTTGTTGTACACCCCACCTCGCCACATAATTGATTGTCAGCGCCCCATGCGGCAAAGTATGGGAATGAGGAACTACGCTCACATACATATATATACACACACATGGTGGCGGGGAGATTTAACAAACAATTAATAACATCCGGTAAACGAGGCTGGTGTTACATGCTAAGCTCTAACCTCATTGATAATGTAGTAGCCCCTCACGTAATGTAGCTTATGTGAATATCAACTGGAATGATACGTTAAAGGGAAATAACTGACCAGGATATCTGCACTGCACTATGATATAATATAATATACAAAATAGAAATATTTAGGAAAATGCGTTTTTTTATATGGGAAGGAGTAAAATGATCTGTAGCTACCAATACAACCTTTGACTAGCAATAAATAAGTAAATGTGGGAAAGATCAAAGCTTAGCAACAGGCTGGGTACGCCATGTAACCTACTTAAATCGATTATTTGAAGAAAAAAAATTCATCGTCCAACCATTTTTACGTGATGCTGAAACTAGAAGATTAAACATCTCTCTATATGTATATACATACATACATACATACATACATACAAACCTACAGACACCAAGGCTGTAGATGGTTGATGTGAAGATGAGTGAAATCCACAACCTTAGTATGCTTAAGGAGCATCTAAATTACATCAATTTAGGACATTCAACATCTGACTGCCATCATTTTGATAGTTCCTGCACATACAATTCTGACTTGTTTTTATCAATCACAAATTTATGGCAATGAATTAAATTTAAAAATAACTATAACTTGGTCCACAAACGAACGCAGTCCATTGACAAATCAATATTTACTTAACAACGACCATAAAATAAATTAGACGAAATAATAGACTTGGTTTCAGAAATTATGTTGGAAACAAAAGTATCACATTTTCACCAAAAAGCATGGATTAAATAATATACTATGTTAGAAAAACAGATTAAATATTGAGTTTATGATTCCCCAAAGAGAATTACGTTCCCCAATTTGGTTTTGCCAGATATTGTTTATTTTAATTGTTATACTGCTCTTACGCTGATTTATCCTACGATTTCAAATATATCTAGTCAATTTATTATTATATATATTTTTGTTATTACTGAATGTATTGTATAGCGTATGAATTTTAATTTGATGAATACATATAAAATGTTGAAGATTTTAAGACTAATCTCATTTCAATAGATGGCTTTTGTAGCTAAAGCTGAAAAGTCGGAAGTAATTTAATGTACGCGGATATAGTCTGAATGTAGCATTAGTATAAGTAGATATTGTTACAAGTACTAGTTACTATGTGAACATAATAATGTGAGTAAGTATTTTGCCCAAAATATGTTATTATAAAAAAATGTGGGATACATTTTGACATTATGGAATAATTTTTACTTTATTTTAACTCTAATAACCTGTTATTCTAAATAATGTTTCACAACTCTTCCTATATATTTAAAGATGGTAATTTCTACTTTCATGGTGAACTAATACAAAGATATGATTCTAAAAAACATCAACATACATTTCACCCTCATTTAAAACCGGAGACGATGATCATTGAAATAAATTTGAGATGGAAATATTCCTTATTTTGACTTAAAAGTGAATGGGACGTTGTAAAAAATAATGTATTGTGCTGTACTTCTCAAATTCAAGCTAATTATAGGTAAACCTTTTAAAATTAACGAGGCTTTGTGAAAGAAGATGTAGCTTTATGTTAGAAGCTTACCAAGAAATTTCTCTGCGAGCTACCTTCTTTATACAAATAAATGTTACGATGCAATCTCACAAACGTACTCATATTGTGTATTATAACTTCAAAGAAAATTTACAAAGATCAATTTGCAGCAAACCTCCAAAAACACACATAATTTAAATCATGTGTCGAGCCCTTTTCAAATATCCATTTAAATCAATTCGACTAAATATGTTTAATAACTTTAAAATTTTCAAAAATAAGTCAATTGTAAACCATCTTGATATTATTGATTATTTTTTTAATATAAAAACGTATTTTTTCGATAAATTTAAAATTTTCTATAATTTGCTGAAAGCACACTACCCTAAAACTAATTTATTCTTGAAAAAAAATACATTTTTATTATCATTTAAAATATTCTCCCGATACCATTGTGAAGATAGTCGCTTAAGCCATTTTAAATAAATAGGTCGTTGCGCTGCACATAAGTTATTTTTCTTTTATCTTAAAATAAAAGACACTTTCTGAAAACTTGTAACATTTGCAAAACTAAATAATAAACACTGTTTCGGAAGCACTTCGCCAAAGAGCGTGTAATTATATGCATTGTTACAGAAACATGAAGAAAGGAGGAATATCTCTGTCCTCCAAAGAGCGTTACAATTGTAACACGCCCTCTTATTCCTTTTATAATACGACCTTAGAATGAAATAAAAGGGAGGGGGTGAAATCTAAGGAACAAGTGACAGGGGAAATTATTAGCAATATTTAAAAGCAACAATATGAGCGGTTTATTCAAAACAATAACAATCGCGCAGAAAACTATATATGGTCTCATTATATCATAATGAGTTATATTGAAAATCAAATATATAGACAACTTAATATCATTAAAATTGCTCAGGTATTTACAAGAAAGATACAAACTTGAAATCTATTCACTATTCTGATGGTTCAGTTTATATGAGACACAACAATATTACGGGTTGAATTTAATACAATAGATTAATAATAATAATAGCATCCATCTGTATGATACATAACTTCTATATAAGGTCATATTCTGAAAATTGAAAAATGACACCTGGACACGGGAATCGAACCCGGGACCTTCGGCTTAGTACGCCACTGCTCTTACCACTGAGCTATCCAGGATTCGTCCCGTGCCCATGGTCATTCTTCACTCATAGTTTAAGGC
>CABFVX010000298.1:39459-57236 GCA_902151425.1 Timema shepardi
AGACTCTGCCTTAAACTATGAGTGAAGAATGACCATGGGCACGGGACGAATCCTGGATAGCTCAGTGGTAAGAGCAGTGGCGTACTAAGCCGAAGGTCCCGGGTTCGATTCCCGTGTCCAGGTGTCATTTTTCAATTTTCAGAATATGATATCTATAAGGTGAATTCCTCACTAAAATGCATCAACAATAGTTTCGGCTATTGGTTTCATTTCTATATAAGGGTCAAATGGGCACCTTTAAACTGTTACAAAGGTTTATTTATATACAAAGAACTAAGCTTCAAACTACGTAACTTTACCTGTAGATCTTATTCAAGAGAGTTTACATAACGCGAGAGTTTGGCTAACAGACTTTAGTCAAACTCCCCCGGGATTATCTGATCCTGACTCAGAATTAGGAAACTAAACGCTATTTCCTTTAATAAACAATGATGTAAATGTCCTATTAGGACAAACTTTGGAAAAAGATTATTAAATATTCAAAAGTAAATTAAATTCATAATTAATACAAAAAATAATAATGAAGATTACTTTACTTTACTTTACTTTACTTTACGATATTTCGATATGCAAATAATATTAAGAAATGTCACCTCAATGATTACAAAATATAAATACAATTATCCACAATTTCAAACATATTAAATTTTAACTCGTTCAAATTTTTAAAACAATTAATAATTGTGGCTATCCACATGATTGAATTCTCCAAAAAGACTCTAGCGCCAGAGTGGCGACATACAAAATATAGAGTTTCATTTTACATAGAATGATCAGGTAAAAATAGATTTAGAAAAAGGAATATTAATTTTTTATACTACAAAAAGACTAAAAGTTAAAAGTAAATCAGAGTCCATTAAATGAATCGCCATAGTTACGATTCCGATACAATATATCCTGCCATTGTCCAGGTCCAATACAATGATCCTTCGTCGGTCGTAGTTATCAAGATAGTCATTTTGGCATACATGCACAGCCTATTATATAGTGTGGTTTCTTCGCAATGGAAGGAAGGTGGGAGAACAGAACGCACGCTTGGTGACGTCAACGGTGGC
The DNA here is from genome assembly GCA_902151425.1 of Timema shepardi. NCBI lineage: Eukaryota > Metazoa > Arthropoda > Insecta > Phasmatodea > Timematidae > Timema > Timema shepardi. The sequence continues at coordinate 40,515 of CABFVX010000298.1, forward strand.
TTCAAAAAGTCACGTACACATCTTTTTGATACTGCTCCGTCGGAATTTCAGCCTATTTCTTTAATCGTCCGATGTTTTGAAAGTAGTTCATCTTCCTACCATCAGAGGGCAGGTGAATAGTTATTCTCTAGTCGTCTTCAAAGTTGGACGGTCCATTACTCGTCAGTAGAATCGTAGTGTCAGGACGTCTTGTAGGAACATCGTATCTCGCTTGACCCACTCGTCAATTTAGGATGCCAGGTGTAGGCCAGCCTTGGTGGTTACAAGTGTAAGCAGATTCAATTGGTAAGTGCATGAACAGTTTAATTATATTGAATTGGCTTATGTAGTGAAAATATATTGTTCAGCATTGTTATAAAATGTCTTATTAAACTACGTGAACTACAACAGATAATATTACCATTGTAGGGATCCTAATAGTGTCGTACAAATTGGAGCGAGTAGTATGATAGCTGATCTGAGAGCTATGCGTTAAAGTCAGCATGGGTTGGGTCCTATTGTAACACAATGCAATGTAATTTTACACAATAAATTTAATTTTTAGACTTGAATAATTTATATAGGCTTATAGCTCAGAAGCTATTGTTATTTTAAAAAAATATTTAAAACAAAATAGTTTAATATTACATTTGCAATGGTAAATTTATCTCGTATTTCAGATAGTTACAGAGTGATGATCAAAATTTGACATTTTGGCATAAGTATTATACCTTCAAATTCATTTTCATAGAAAAATGAAAACTTCCATTTTATTTGTAGTGTTAAAGAGTGTCAAGATCCAAAATTTAAACACAATCGTTAAAGTGGATTTTGAGAAAACTGATTTATTTTTTTATTTTTATCCCTGAGTAAAATACCATTAATTTAAAGGCAAGGAATATAATTCCAAATAGTCCTTGAGGGAGCCATATGAAAGCCCTAATTAGTAAGTTTTAACTCGATGTGCGGTAAAATGGTTTTGGTTCTAGTTTTGGATACAGACAGACGACAATAAGAAAAACACTTTTTCTGTTTCAAGGGACCATGAAATATCGGCAGTTGTCAAAACCTCTAGTTTGATCTTTTTTTTTCGATCACAATACTAATTTTCTCTTTCAGGAATCTAGAGAAAGTATAAATTAGAATTTTACAAAAATTATTTATTAGAAAATTATTCTTAATAGATTTTTTTACCAAAAAATAAGTAAACAATTCTATTTTGCATATCAAACACCACACCGTTATAAGAAATGTAAACAAAATTGTTATAGCCATTTTCAAAATATCTCATTTTTTGAAAGCCACTATCATTTAATTACCCTTATATGAATTGCTATCCCAATGTCAAGTATACGGTGTCTTATTTTGAAAGTCAACTGCTTCCTAGCTATCAATTTAAAAAAAATCGTTTGGGGCATTTAAAAAAATATTTAGAATTCAAAACAATTATCATCACTAAACTATCTTTAATTTGAGTGCTAGTTTAAAGAAATGATTCAGAAATCCTGAGGTATATTCTAACATCTAAATAACCATTATCAACAAAATCCATCAAACAGTTTTTGATATTTGACCACAGAGAGACAGTCTCACAAAATTGTAAAATACCCCTTTTTAAGTTCAGATCCACATATAAAGTAAGTATTCATTATAATCTCAAGATAATTTTGTTTCACAATTACAATACTTTCTCCTGATATGAGAAAGTAAAAACAGTATTTAAGGATTAATGCTAGACTATTCCATATCTTTATTTAATGGTCCTATATACATTTAAAATTATTTTCGCGATGCCATTCGTCTGTTTCTATCTCATCCTTGAGACAAAACTAGTTTACCGATTAGGCTAAAACATAGTACCGATCTAGGTTTTTGATAAGGTTCCAAGTAGTTGATGTAATTAGATAGATAACCCTAAAATTAAGATTAGTTTACTGAAGAGTTAAAAAAGAGGTAAAATACACTTTCTCGTTTGTATCTAAGCACTGTTTAACATTACAATCAAGATGGAAATTTTCATATTCACATGGAAAAAAACTTTGAGGGTATTTTACATATGCTGACATATCCTATTTTGATCATACCTCCGTAACTATATTAACGCTAAAAAAATAAATATCCAAATCGGTCATCCTTAACAAAAGGTAACGCTTCTACTTTTCCGTTTCTCTTCGTACATTGCTAATGGAATCCAAGGGAGGATTTATTTAAGGAGAAGGGATGGGGGGAAGTCTCATTACTTTAAAAGGAATTTCTTCTTCAAGAACTTGTGCGGTGAATTTCCCATAGCATCTCTCTTCCCACCATACACTATCATTGGTTTGTAACGTTTGATTCAGTGGTAGGATGTGGCGTAGGGTTTTGCCAGTATAAGCAGAGCATATATTTCGTTATCTTTCGTTTGCAGTGAAAAGGTAGCCAGCTTGTCTTACGTGGTTACACTATGGTGGAGTGTTTGGTAATAATAATAATAATATTGCAACGCGCTAGTCGTGTTGAGCTCGACTGCTGAGGACGGGGAGATCCAGGTTCGAATCTCGGTCGGGTGAACTGGGGGTGGTTTTTCTTAAATGGTTTTCCACTCTCCCTCCACGCAAATGTGGGTTCCCTTCCTATAATTCAACCTTCCCAATTTTCAATCAATTAGCGTAATTAGTACTTAAAGCGTATAACCCGAACGGGTAGTAAGACGCGGTGCTAAATAATAATAATAATAATAATAATAGTAATAATATTCATCTTGTGAATGTGTGGAATGCCAGGCCTCCACCATGGTTCGGATCCCACGTTAAACTGCAGGTCCTCCATTTCATCTCACAATCACCCTACCATTACACATTAGCGTAAGTGCGTATAACCCGAACGGGTAGTAAGACGCGGTGCTAATAATAATAAGTAATAATATTGCACACCTGGGTTACGTAATTCGTAAACCAGTAGTGGAAAGGTTAGCCAGTACTAATATACCTTTTTCCCCAAATGTACTAATAGTACATACTTTCCGTGGAGGATCTTTCCATGTCCCGATGAGATGATGAGTGTGTGGAACCAGTAGAAACACAACCTAATTTAAGCCTAACTAACCAAACCCTTGTGATATTTGGGGTTACTCCCTAATGGGGAGAAATACAAAATGTACCCGCCAGGAAACGAGCCATTATCATTACAACACAGAGCTGATTGGGCGAGTGTATAAGATTGGGTCATGGTTTAATAAGTTAAGGGTGAGACTGTTTCTTTTCATGATTAACTAAGTGTGTGTGTGTATATATATATATATATATATATATATAAACTTGTTTTGTTTTGTCGTATAGTCTTACCACCATTACTATAACCGACCTTATGGTATAGTGGTCAGATCCCCTGGCTTTTTGACATAGTGGTGCCTGGGTTCTATTCCCGGACGATACTGGGGGATTTTTCTTGAAAGAGGAATCATTACCATGGTCACCATGGTTTTGTCAATAAGAATTAAGTTAGGCTTAAGTGTTTTCACTGGTTCCACACCCTCATACTCACTATCACAATCACCATCATCTCTTCTTATCGGGACATGGATAGAGCCTCCATGGAAAGGATGTACGATTAGTACATCCGGGCTTTTTCCTGGACAACATCAGTACTGGCTAAACTTTCCACTAACTGGGCTACAGATGTATATAGCCCAGATACACCATTATTATTAATATCATTATGATATGCATGTTAGTGTGTGACAGCTAATCTTGTTTGAGATTTTGTTAACTTTTCTCGATCTTCTACGAGAAACTCGTGCCAGGAGGACCACGTGCTGCCTCCAACATCCTTCGAATAATTAACTACCTTAAACTTAGTATCAACACCCAACCATCATACCTCTAGTTCATCGTAGTGAAAGTGGGAAACGACATTTAACCAAAGATTTTGTTTTAGGTTATGCCAGGAATTGAACCCAGGGCCTTTAATTTATTAGAAAGACACCGTATCGACTGAACTAAGGTGTCGGACAACCGGTTAATTGAATCAGAAGAACACCCATTAGCCGGAATTAATTTACCATGTGAGAACCATCTGGTTGGTCTTATTGCATAATGACCCACTCTCATAGGTTCTAGCATCGCGTCTTACTACCCATTAAGATTATACGCTTATGTACTAATTACGCTAATGTGCTAGGAATTATAGAAGGTGCATAGATTATTATTATTATTATTATTATTAGCACAGCGTCTTACTACCCATTCGGGTGATACGCACCTAACGCTAATGTGTAATGGTAGGGTGATTGTGAGATGAAATGGAGGACCCACAGTTTAACGTGGAATCCGAACCACGGTGGAGGCCTGGCATTCCCCACATTCACAAGATGTCTTGTCAGAGGTGAAGGAAGGGTTTGGTAATCAGATAAATATGTGCCGGGACCGAGGATTGAACCCCGGNCCCCACATTCACAAGATGTCTTGTCAGAGGTGAAGGAAGGGTTTGGTAATCAGATAAATCTTTGCCGCGACCGAGGATTGAACCCCGACCGCCAGCACAGAAGTCTGACACCTTACCCCTAGACCGCCAGATCACCAGGTGAATAGATGAAAAGTACTAGCATTTTATTGGAGGGTAAGGTGTCGGACTTCTATACTGGGGGTCTGGGGTTCAATCCTCGATCCCGGCACAGATTTATATGATTACCAAACCCTTCCTTCAACCTCTGACAAGACGTGAATTAATCACAGCTTGTGAATGTGTGTAATGCCATACCTCCACCGTGGTTTGGATCCCAAGTTAAACTGAAAGTCCTCCATTTCATCTCACAAACACCCTACCATTACACATTAGCGTAATACGTGGTACTAATAATAATCTTGGAAGGCAAGTGGGAAGTCACTTTGGAAAAACCACACTCATTTCACCCAACTGAGATTCGAACCTCGATCTCCCAGTCATCGGCAGTATAGTCTACTGCAATAGTCGTGCCCTAGACCATTCAGTCATTTAAGTGCGTACTCTCATGTTCGACTAAAAAGCCGGTGAGGAGGGGGATCGGGGTTCGAATCCCGGTCAGGTGTACAGAGGGTGGTTTTCTCTAAATTTATTCCTAGTATTCATAAACGAAAATACGGGTACATATCCTTTCAAAACTCATCTTCCTCATTCCTTTCCCTTTAATGAACAATTTGGGATAAATCGGGGCATATTATGTCAAAGATACAGTTTTAACAAGCTTTGCTTAGCTTGGCAAAACTACACGACACATCACTGGTTTAGTAAATGTTTTTTAAAATCAAAAAAAAAGCAGACAGAATCTAATCGACTATAAGAACAAACCAAACATCCATTTAAATTATATGGGGAATCTAGAAATCTCTGTTTGAACAATTAATCGTTTGTTTTTTGTTATCTTATTAATTTAATTTAGTTTAAAGCGTTATAAATATTGATTTAAGAAAGATTTAAAATCAAGTCTAAAAATAATTTTATGGTAAGCTACAAATAACTGATTAATTTTTTTTATGTCTGCTAAAAAAATATCTGAACAATAAATTTGTTTAAAAAAATGTATCTTTTAGGAATGTTTATTATACTCAACAAGATGATGTGCTTGTTTTTCTGGTGAAAACCTAGTTAAGGGTAGCTTACAGAAAACCTATCTTTGAAAATTTAATCCCACGATATGATACACTAGTTTGATAAAGTTTGTTTGCTTGGGGTTGTACATTTTACTTAGAAAGCTCTATGCATTTTTATGCCATCACAAGGAGACATGAAAATAGTTTTGTGGTTTTTTATTTTTGACACTTTTTTTTTGGTCGGGAAATAAAAGTTTGTAGTTTTTTATTTGAATAAATCAACAATTTTATGTGGCACTTTGCATAGCGATTTTTAAAATCCTTTACCTTTATGCAAAATTGTTGCTCTTAGTTATTTTCTTTCTTTTTTCTATATTTATATCACACACAAACATATTTACCGTCTCATTTAATATGTTTTTCTTTTATTATTAATAAAGGCATTTAATATTTGAAAGGTAATTTTTTAGAAAAAATTGATCTAACTACATATCGTTATGTGTATATATATATATAACCTGAATTCCTTACAAATAACCTTGTCTGACAGCTAGAAAGAGCTATCAGATCTACATTCATGTATCCATACGTCAAACAGAATTATATCCAAGCCCATATTTTGAATATCTTCACTTCTGGCAGTCAAATCTTCCACAAGAAAACCTTTGTTTCTGATTATATATTTTAATTTAAAAAGCATTTTTACATTTATTTAAATATGAAACTATGAAAACCATATAGATGTTTTTTTTTAGTTCTAGTGGAGTCTGGAGTTCATTTAAAATGATCTACTAACAAGAAGTTATAAAAGGTTGCCTTCACTTTATAGGTACAAACGTGAAGATGGCGAAACGAACGAGATGAAGATGGTTGATTACGTCATTACAACTTGTATTCATGCGTTTGTATTTACAAAAAAAAAAAATCTTGAAACTAATATTTTAAAAGGCTTACTCCCTAAAATTTAAGAAAGCATTTATTTATATCGTAGCTTATGATGGGCAGTTATAATAAGATAAATGTTTGAATATAATATTTCTTAAAATTAATAATTATATTAAATATATAATAGGTTGTTGCTATAAACACGAAATAAAAAACAATATGCTTTGAGGTGACCTGGAGGTCTAGGGGTAAGGTGTCAGACTTCTGTGCTGGCTGCCGGGGTTCAATCCTCAGTCCCGGCACAGATTTATCTGATTACCAAACCCTTCCTTCACCTCTGACAAGACATGTGGGGAATGCCAGGTCTCCACCGTGGTTCGGATTCCACGTTAAACTGTAGGTCCTCCATTTCATCTCACAATCACCCTACCATTACACATTAGCGTAAGTGCGTATAACCTGAACGAGTAGTAAGACGTGGTGCTAATAGTAATAATAATATTAATAATAACAATATGGTTTCATTAATTTTTTTTGTTGTTGTTTTTAATTATTCGTTAAAAATCCAACTATACACTCTTTCTTAATGTATCGTTTGATAAATCTTTAGATCAACTATAATTTTATGAATAATATACTAATTATTTTTAAGGGTTGACATTAATGACTTTGTCAATGTTTGCAACAAAATGCTATTTTTTTAGTTGCTCCGAAAAGCGTTTTGTAAGTAAAGCGTGTTCCTGTAGTGTAGGCATTTGTGATACCCACGAACACTGTGTTACAACATAATGGTAAAATAGTGAAAATAAAGATGGTTTTAGAATATTCCGAAAATTTAGGAACAAAACTATTTTTATCTCATTCGTTTTAATTCAAACGGTGTGACGAATGGCAGTATGGCTGATATAGTTGATACGTGGGCTTAACGAGACTTTAAAAACTACTGGACTAGGCCTGGAGGGAAATTGATGCTAAATTTCTTAACACTCGTGTGTAACTCAGATCGACTATAATTCAATTCTCTAAAATTATGATCCATCTATTGTATTTATCTTTTATTTTTGTTTGAAATAAAATTATATTCTTTCTAAGCAAGAATTATTCATCTTAAACAATCTTATACAATTTTTTTTTTCTGTCTTGATTATCAATACACCTACTACACTGCAAAGGTAAACTAATTAATATATACTAAACTTTTAGGATATTTTCACACGAGTAGTTATACTCAATGCAGATTTATCTATTATGAAGAAAAGAAAGTATTGATCAAAAAATTATAAAAGTTTTTAAGGAGTGAGATATATCTTAGAAAAAAGTAAAACATTTTAATAGATCCCAAAAGAGATTTCAACCAAATAATCACTTACAAGCAAATCAAAAGAAACGATACTGATACTTTTGCCTAGCGATGGGGTGAAAGTGATTCATAAAACTATTGAATATACTCCAGTAGAATGTACCAATATATTTATTAAAAAATTTGGGGAATGCCAGGCCTCCACCGTGGTTCGGATTCCACGTTAAACTGTAGGTCCTCCATTTCATCTCACAATCACCCTACCAATTACTCATTAGCGTAAGTGCGTATAACCCGAACGAGTAGTAAGACGCAGTGCTAATAATAATAATAATAATAATAATATTTATTTAAAAATCTACAATTTGTGCTTAGAATCCTTGAATTTCACTAATTGCTCCAGGATTATATTCTTAGTTTATGTTCGAAGAAATATTGAACCTACACTATAGGCAAATGGTGAACCAACAGCCTATTAAAAAGAAAGGTAGACCTATTTCCCTGACGTTCACACTATTTTGTCCAACCCTTGTAAACTATTCACTGTAATGGAAACTCATGTTTGTTGATGCTATTTTGGATATCGTGCTTTATTCTGTGACCCTTTCAAATAAATCAATGTTTAATCTGTCTCCATAAGAAGATACTAAAAATGACATATAAGCTCTAGTGATATTTTATGTCCTACTAATGGCTATCGATTTGGGGAATTATTCTGTTCTTCCCCCTACCTCTTCCCCCTCCCCTACATCTACGTTATTAACGTTTAATATTTGGCATAGGTTTTTTTAAGTTTCCTCTAATATTCGATTGGGTCTTGTGCCCAACATAACAATATCGTAGACTATATTTTCATAAAATAATGTGTTGATTTATTTATAAATTGATCATTTTTTTTAAATAACAAAATTACTTCATAGTTTGTCTCGACGATCGTTTAATTCAAATTTTTAAAGAACAATCCGGAAATAATGTTTACCTCTATAGCTGTGATTGTATTATTTCTGTGCGCCTCAACAAGTTCATCCATATTATCTTCAGTCCATAACAAAGACCTTATTGATGTAGTAAATTGTGTTTCTGCTATCGCCAATAGCTCCTTCAGGAGAAATAAGTTACTAGTTGTGTTGGTTGGAGACAGTTGCGTGTCAGATATCCCTTACAATAAAAAAGGAACAAACACTATTCTGTATCAACGAGGGCTTATCAACGAAATAACTAGATCCATCTCCAAGGAAGACCTCACAATGACGTCCAACTATGTTCTGGCAACTCAATACAGTTCTAATATCTGGCCTGTGATTGTGATACACACGGCCAGTCTAAAATCAGAATTTAAACTGTTAGATCTATTTGATAAATCTTATAGCTATATTGTTATACTTAATAATGATGAGAATAATCAACTTGAGCAGCTAAACGCCCATCTGAGAGCCTCCCAAAATAGTTCGTTGTGGAACGTTTTGGCAAAATGGATAATCGTAACAATCACAAGTCCATTCAAAAACAAATACGAAGAGGGAAATTGGTCACTCACGCTCATGAAAAGCGCACAGGATTTCAAAATACTTAACGTTGTGATTGTGGTAGCCACAGTAGCAAGCGCACAGGATACAAGGTACCATCGCGCGGATGAATACGTTGAGGTGACGTCCTGGGATATTTACACCCGGTTTCTAGGCAATGTGTTAGCTAAGTGCAACAGGACACTGGTTCAAGTAAATATTACCAACACTTGGGTGAAGAAGGGTGCCGGCTATCTTCGACATTCGAGGAAGATATTCCCTAACATAGACCTGAAGAACTTGAACGGTTGCCCCATATTCGTGGCAGCCGTTGCATATCCTCCGTTCGTGATGTCTCCGAGTGAAAATCAAACCGCTTCTATTGAAGTGTCTGAAGAAGAGATGGTTAGAATGGCATCCAATCACACTTTATTCACGGATGGCTTGGAGGTTCGATTGCTAAGAAATATTGCAAAGATTATGAACTTTACGATCGTGTATAGGTCCTCAACGTGGAGTGACAGACTAGATGAAGTTACAAACAGTACAGCCGACGTTTGCTTGACTGCCAACATTCTGACACAAGAACAAATATTGCTACTTGACCTCACTAAACCTTATTTGAAGGAAGTAGGCCTTTGGTTTGTGCCTGCCAGGGAAGAAATACCCAAATGGCAGAGTCTGAAGATTATTTTCAGTCCCGGCGTGTGGTTGTGTGCGGCTCTCTCTTACTTCGTCGGGGTGGCCTCCATTTGGCTGTTTGCTAACCGGAGGTTTGATCTTAATACAACCAATTCGTGTCATTTGGTCAGAGAGCACGATTCTTTCAGAGATATTGGCACTGTGGCTCTAAACGTTGTATCCACCACTTTTGGGGAGTCGGTGACAAAGAAGCCCCTTACTCCTTCTTTGAGGGTGTTTTACGTCATGTGGATATTCTATTGTCTCGAGATCGACACGGCATACCAGTCTTCCCTCGTGGGAGTCCTCACACACACCTTTTACGAGCCAAAATTGACCTCATTGGAAGATATATTTGACTTTGATCTAAAAATCGTACTATCTGACGCGGTAGTCAAAATCTTCAATGCAAGTGATGAGCCAAGATATCTAGAAGCTGTCAGAAGACACAAGCCTTGCAAGGCAAACTGCGAGGAGGAATTCGACGTGGATAAAAAGATCGCCTTCGTCTTCGGCAAGTACGGGATGGAGTATCTGACGTATACCAAGTATATGCGAGATGGTCGGCCCCTACTGTACGAATTGAACGAGGTGATTATAAATGTAGACATCAGTATGGCCTTGCATAAAGGAAGCATTCTCCTTCCAAAGTTTGATGCCATCATCACGATCATATTGGAGTCTGGATTGATCAAAAAGTGGTGGGATGACCTTAGAAGCTCTTCCATCAAATATATAGACGCTCAAAAGGTCGACGAAGAGGATGGTGAAGATCCAAACGTTTTGAAAATGTCTCATCTTCAAGGTGTATTCGATCTTTTATTGTTATGTTGGATCATTTCTATTTTCGTGTTCTTGATTGAGATAGTTACTATTTTGAGAATGAGTTCAAATCCTAAAGGTTTTTTTAAATCTTCTATTCGATTACGCCAACCTGCTAAGTCGATAAAAATTCGAAGTATGTTGCAGTATACTAACCACATATACTATCATACCGAAGAAATCGTGGATAAAGATAAAGTTAAAACTTGGCATCTGTAAAGTATGGTTTTCTGATGACAGAAACCTCAAGGTATAAATCTAGGTTGAGTTTACTGAGGGTGTTATATCCTAAATTGTATGTTTCATATAAATTACACCTTCCCTATACTAGCTTCATTACTGTGAATGAATGAATTGCTTGTAGATCAAGGTTTGAATCTCTTTAGGGTGCTTTGGAAGGTAGGGTTCAAAATGTAATTTAATATTGTTTTTAACATTCTCTCTTCCTTTAATAAAGGGTTAACTTAATACAAACTACCAACCTGTAACCCTTGGATTGAGATGTTAATCCCGTTGGTGTTAATTATTAAATAACATACTTGGGAAAGTTTAGTACAGTGCTATTTATTATGGTAAGAATCCCCTCTTTTATTTTCATACTGCTGGCAGTCTTAGTTCAACAGATATATATTTTTTTATATTTCACCCTCATATATATCACTGGTATATCATTTTTCTAGCTATTTTTAAGGTAACGATCGGATAAAATTATTAATTTTCTTTTATCTATAGTTTTTTTAAAGGAAAACTGATAAAAAAAATTGATATATTTCCCTAATAAAAGACAGTATTAACAAAAACTAAGATGTATAATAAGAGTTAAAGAAGATTAAAATAAATTATGAAGTGTGTACTCTGTATAAAATATATTGAAATATTTATATTTAAGCACCGTGTTTTAATAACAATCCGGGATAGTCTCCAAATATATTGTTCATATAATAAAACCGGAGAAAACTGCACGCAACAAATTCGTCTTAGTTTTGGGGTGACTTTAAACAATATCTGTAAATTCAATGTTAGTTTTAAAGACTGTACATTCTGATTTATTTTATTTTATATACTCTTTAATTGTAATTAAATAAATAGACTTTTGTTAAACATTTACAAAATATATGTTCTTTTACTCCAAGTAAACGAAATATTTAACATGTAATTCCCAATTAGAATCAAGCATTTTAATTGAGAGATTCTCCGATAGAGCACGCAGTGATTTTGACTGCGCTCTAGCAGCAAGTGTTGTACTAACTTCGCTCAGCCCCGGTATTTTAGTTTTTGCAGAGTTTATCCAAGAAAGTGTTCATTTATATTGAAACAAAGATATAACTTATCTTATGTCAATAATTTAAAAAATTATTATATCAAGTACTTAGCCAATCCATTGAATAGTGTCCAAACCAGTATAATTTGTGATATAATTTTTAAGTTATTTTACATTAGTTTAATTTAATTTAATTCATATAATGATGTGATAGTATTCAGTTGTATTTGTATTGGATTGAGTTTTTAACTAATTCTTTATTGAATGTACTATAAATAAATGCACTCTTAACAAACGATTTTGGATTCATAAAATTAATATAATTTATTTATGTGTCGTGTACAGTGTAAAAAACTTAACATTGTAAGTTTATATTTAAAGAAACGTGAATAGTATATTCAACTAGGCAAAATGCTACATTGTGAAAATATTCCGTAATCTATTATAATATCTAGAGCCATATGTTCCCAAAATGGCGTGACTTTGACTTCCTGGTCTGCACGCAACGTTGAAATATATTCCTTTTACTGAATATACTGTTGATGAAGATTATAAATGTATTGTGGTGCAAACAAAGAGAATAGATAAATAGGCATATATCAAATCTTGATTATTATTTCGTTTAATTATTGGTTTCTAGAGATTAAATATCTAAATTAGTGACATTTGTGTTAGATGCATTTAATGTATATTACTTTTTTTTTAATTATATATACAAACATCAAAAAAGAAATTCTATAGAAGGGGGGAAAAAAATCAAAAATGGTGTTGACATCTGTGTGTATTAATAGTGAACACGTTGGTCATATTTTGGGGTGGTTGTTTAATTTACGCCCCTATTTTACAAACCGTCTGGACTAATCACATATTTAAACTACTGAGTTAATGATGAGAAAGGTATAATTTAGAGAAAACTCGCCAGTATTTGCGATGAAAGAATATGTGAAACCAGTTAGTAGCATACTAATAAGTTTACCAACCCGGGAAATGATACCTAGACCTCCATATCACCAGGAAACCAGATGAAAGATGAGTCTAACGTCTTTATCCGCATGTCCAAACCGTGAGGAAGTAATGTTGTTACATAGGGATTGCGTTCAGAAACCAACATTATGTTACTCAATTCAGTGTGATAATCTTTAAATAATATATTTTGTTCAGAGAACATTTAAATATTAGCAGTAACAATTTTCTTTAGTGAGTTGGGTGACCTGGTGGTCTAGGGGTAGGGAGTCGGAATTCTATGATGGAGATCTGGGGTTCAATCCTCGGTCCCGGCACAGATTTATCTGATTACCAAACCCTTCCTTCACCTCTGACAAGACATCTTGTGAATGAGGGGAATGCCAGGCCTCCACCGTGGTTCGGATTCCAAGTTAAACTGTAGGTCCTCCATTTCATCTCATAATCACCCTACCATTACAAATTAGCGGAAGTGCGTATAACCCGAACGGGTAGTAAGATGAGGTGCTAAATATAATAATAATAATAATAATAAGTTATTTGAAATTAATAAAAAAAACTGGCAGAGGTAGTTAAGATTTCTCCACTTCTGACTACACGGGGAACCATAATATTTGAACACAAGAAGAGAAACTTTTTAAAAAAAATCAATTAATTACAATATAGTTCTCTATTCTCTCTGCGTATTAAAGGTATTTTAGTTATTTAAAACTACAGTATAATTATTGTTTACTAAATTCATAGTCACTCATGGGATTAGAACTTACTATTTAAAAATGTAATGATGTATAAAAAGATGTTAATATTATTTCATAAATCATATCAAACAGTTTATCTTTTGTACGAATAGAATGGTTCAGATTTTAGTGACAGTAAGTTTGGGTTTAGTTCTAACTGAACACACATTCTGTGTCTACTGTAGTACTTAAAATCAAACACACTTCACTAAGTCAACCAGCAAAAAAGTAGCCTCACCGAATGCATGAAAAATAAACTCAGAGAAATTTCTGCTCGAGTAAAATATACAGATAATTAAATATCAGAGGAAGGGGATACAGGCTGTTAAAGATTTGATAAAAATAATGAAGTATTGTCATATATGGTCCATAGCAGACCCAACGTTACTGATATATTCAACCACAATACACTAGATTAAGGAAGATAATTGGAATAACGATTACTGCTTTATTGTAACCAAAGGCAGCTCTGGGGTATTAGAGGCTGTGAACTTGTCATTTGTGTGGCACCCCATAACCTAAACAAACCTAACCTAATCTAAAAATTGCGTTAACTAATCTAAATTTGTAATATATATCTGGCTATAAGATTAAAGAGGGAAATAATAACATAATTATTTAACCACAGGAATTGCAACACAACGTTAATAACAATCCATTAAAAGTGGACTCAGTAAAGTTTTCGCTCAAATGGAATGTTATAATGTTTCTTGAAAGTGTGAGCGGACATTTCACTGAGCGGAACTTTACGCGACACCGCCTCAGCATGATTGTCAGTCATGTGATCAGACCAACGAATCCTCGTGTTGTTAATCTCAGTTTTTCTAGACGGAAACTGTTAATTCTCAAATCAAGTAGATCCTCATTTGTCCACACTAGAATGATTAGACCCCATTTCAGACTAACTTCTTCTCAGAAGAAAAGAAAAAAAAGGAAGAGTCGGGTATTTAAAACAAGACCTCTGTATTTATCACCGGGAATTCTGATCACTAGACCACTATAAGCTAGTGAAAAATAGAACTACAAATTATTATTTTTCCACGTTCCTCACTTCCTACTCATTATCTAGGTTATTCGTATATCCACGGCGATAAGACTATAAGGAGGATAGTGGAGTTTATTGGTAACTTAAACGGATCTATTTGGAGGAAAAGGGGAAAAATGAACCATCAATACACCAAACCAGGGCTCCAGGACAGACCTCCAAGTCTCAGACGTATAATAAAACACTAGACTCTTGTCTTTTTCCACGTGCCTATTGGTGTGGTTTACCATATGAATGTATTTATTTAAATACATGCTTTATTTATTTGATAAAAGCTCGTCTATAGAGGTTTTTGGGTTATAATGTGCCAAATCACAAATAAAATATTCAATATTTACTTCCTTAAAAATCAGAAGATCTTATCTATAATTATTTTTGAAGGTCCAAAGTTTGTATCAAAATAGGAAAAATTAATAACTATTTAAGCTTATAAATTAATTACTTTTAAAAGCCTAAAACAATTATGAAAATATCAGAAATAATATTGGTTTGAGTAGTATATTAATGTTGATAGTTTATCCCAATTAATTATATTGTATTATTCTGATACAATAAACCATGTATTAACGCTAAAGGATACTTTTCTTACAATATAGTGACATTTTCTTAAATAACTTGCTTGATTTGGACTACTATTCTTCGTGTCCCTACTAGGTAAAATGGCAATATTACATTCTACAATGCTGTCTACCGTCTCTTTAACAGTTGAATGCTAATGTTTTTCGTAAAATCCACCTTCATTTTGTTTCCTTAGTTGAGATTACGAATATCACAATACGCAATTACACTTTTGCTTGGATATTAAACCAACTTAATTATTTTGTATTTTTCTTTCGCGTAAGTTTTATTTTTGCATTTTTTTCCCCCTCTATATATCCTTTAATACTTTATCTCCTAGACTGAGCCAGTAATATTATTTTTAAGTTATTTACGTTTTAATATTTCAGTTAGAGAATTATTTTACCACAAGCATGTACAAACAAACTTAACCTTATAAAGTAAGAACTCAAACACAACGAATATTATTATTAATTGAGAATCAGACTGTTATCAAAAATAATAACCTACACTTTTTATATTATCATTTTTAAAAGGTTCACAAAATTATATTATAATATCATATATTTTTCAATAAAATTTAAGTAACAATATGTCAGAAATATTCACTGTAAGAAGTTAGTGGTAAAAAGATAAAGGATTAAGTCAGGTCAGATATTTGGTAATTTGGTTCCGTAATTAAGAACCATAATCGTTTTAGTTTTCTAGACAAAGTTCTGTTAATTCTTCAGGTTTAAGTAATATGCATCTGTTGTTCTTAAGTTGTTAAATAAAACTAATAATTACAATCAAATGTTTATTGTTATCATCAAGAAAGTATAGGGTTTACAGCAGCAACATATTTGCAATATTTATTTATTCTTGCCTAGTTAATGGCGTATTTTGTAAATGTGCACATTATAAAAAAAAGAACGATTGTATGATAAATCAAATAGCTTTAAAATATTCTGTGTAATTAAGAATAATTTGAAAGTGAGAACCGGTACAATTAAAGGATTTCATTTTTCAAACCGATCCATAAATACTAAATGTAATTTTTTAATCCCTCTCGGGCAGAAATACCGCCTCACATTCGTCGTGTCTATACGGATCTTGTTTTTTTTATCGTTACCGGAAACTGAAAAGGAATGTTTTCCAACCAAATTGTTGTTTCCTGTGATTACTTCTGGCACACGCAGGTACCGTTCTGGCAGCTACCTCCAAGGTACCCTAAGAACCACATAGTTCCCACACACAGCGCAGAGCAGGCCGCGTCGTCCGCTTTGAATACACTTCCGCCGAAAGACGGGATGTAACAAGTGAAGCGCTTCACGCGCTTGCTGCGGGAATCTAAGGAAACAATCAACATATTAGATTATTGTTCAGTTATATACATAACTAGCAATCCCGCATGGCGCTGACCGTGACCCACTGTTGTGTAAAAATTACCCCCCCCCCCCC
>CABFVX010000298.1:72959-86191 GCA_902151425.1 Timema shepardi
TACAGTCTTACTAGTAGTTCTGTGAACAGTAGACCTCTCTCCATGTTATTATCGTTAATACAGTCTTACTAGTAGTTCTGTGAGCAGTAGACCTCTCTACCTCCATGTTATTATCGTTACTACAGTCTTACTAGTAGTTCTGTGAGCAGTAGACCTCTCTCCATGTTATTATCGTTAATACAGTCCTACTACAGTAGCCCCATGGCTTCTTTGGTGCTGACTTCTGACAGTCAACATTTAGGTATATACCTAAATTTTAACACTCGGAAGTGACAGCTGATAAATACATGTTTTGCAGATCATATGGTTAAGCGTAGGGATACATAATTTGGTCTGATAACTTTTCAAAGCTGTGAGCTGTCAGTCAGCACCAAAGAAGTCATGGGGCTACTATGGTAGCTCTTTGAACAGTAGACCTCGCTCCCTCCATATCACTATCATTAATACAGGCTTAAGATTTCTTTTTAGATTTCCAAGTTGAAATATCTTTCAAAATTTCTCCTTGGATTTAAATCTTATATGTTTTCTTGTCGATCAAATCAGATTTAAAACAAATATTACTGTATTTAAGAGTACACTATACTGATAAAGGATAACCACCGTTCATACGCTTTAAGACGTCAGTCTTGAAGTAAATTTCAACATTCAAAAATACGCCTCAGTTACTGTGACAGTTGATTGAATTTTAAATCCATATAACATTAATTGAGACATTAAATGAAATATCATTTGAACAAACACTATTATAAAAGGACAGCTAGAGCGAATAAGATGCACAATCTTTGTTTGTACTAAGTTCAAATTTCGTTAAATTGTTGTCCAGGCATTTGGCAGTTATCGCGGAAAAAAATATCTGGACAGACGAAATTCTAAATGGTCAAATTCAAACAGGATATTAGTACGCTCGGTTAATGATACTAAAAATATAGTATATGTTATATTATTATTATTATTATTATTATTATAATTATTATTAGCACCGCGTCTTACTACCCGTTCGGGTTATACGCACTTACGCTAATGTGTAATGGTAGGGTGATTGTGAGATGAAATGAAGGACCTACAGTTTAACGTGGAATCCGAACCACGGTGGAGACCTGGCATTCCTCACATTCACAAGATGTCTTGTCAGAGGTGAAGGAAGGGTTTGGTAATCAGATAATATATGTTATAAATTTGTACCATAAAATTATTATATTTTTTTTTTCTAAAAGGTTATTCCTATGAAAATGGGACTGTATGAAATAATAATAAATAATTTTCTTTAGTCTTTTTTAAATAGTTATTTTTAAGGTCATTCAACCATCAAAATTGTATTATAAAGTTGTATCAAGTATGTAGATATAATCTATAAATACTGATTCTCTGATTTTAAATCATTACAGATCTTGAGCCATTAGGGCTCAAACTAGCCATTTTATGTTTTTACGTAACATTGTTAAGGTAAAGGAAATTAATTAATGTATGGGTCTGAAATTTAGTATAACTTGACATTCATATGAGATGTACACGATGAAAAATTTATAATATTAATATTATCATTAAAATATATATTATTATAATAATAAATATTTCATCGTGTGAATCTCATATGAATGTATAGTTATACTAGATTTCAGACCCATACATTTATTACTTCACCTAAACAATGGTACGTTATACACATAGAATAGCAAGTTTAACCCCTTAAAACTCATGAACTGTAAGAATTTAAAATCTTAGAATTATTTATAGATTATATTTAATTACCTATTAAAATTGTTTATTAAAATTCTGATCTTCGAATGACCTTAAGTCCTTGTTACGCCTACCTGGACGATCATTCCTGAAATCCTTCTTATTCCGTGAACCGATAGTAGTTATGGCAGCCACCAAGCTGCAGATAAAAAAAAAAAAAGATTGCCTCGATGGCAGCGCGTTCGATCTGTGTGATTCCCCTTTCACAACCTCCCCTCTTTCGCCTTATTCCTGTCTCTTTATTCTCGTCTCTGTTTTAGCTATCTAGCGTGTAATTTGATTATCTCGCTCTAGAATCGTGCTAACCCCCCCACCTACTCTTTACGTCACGCGGGGAATGCCATGCCTCCACCGTGGTTCGGATTCCACGCTAAACTGTAGGCACTCAATTTCATCTCACAATCACCCTACTATTACACATTAGCGTAAGTGCGTATAAACCGAACGGGTAGTAAGACGCAGTGCTAATAATAAAAATAATAATAATTTATGTCACGTGACACATGGAATTCACTTTTCTCGCCTTCCATAAGTATGCCGTAATTTTCTTAAGAAAGGATTGTTAATATACCTTTTAAAAATAGAAATTTTATTTTTTTGTTGCCGACAGTGGGTCATCTCGATCATTTCCGCTCAGATGTTCAGATATAACGCAATATTTAATTCTAATATGCTTTATTTCAAAATATGGTTATGCCAAAATAAAGTCGAAAGATTCTCACATGGCTCTTTTTCCTCAACAACTATATATGTTGAGTTTTATTAATAGAAAAAAGTATGTAAATGTGACATTAGTTTACATTCAATTAATGTTTAGGAATATTTGTGGAGCTATGGGACTAGTCTTGATAAATAAAAGAGCTTTTGATTTATGCTTCCTTTTGCAAATAATTTTTTTTTGACAGGTTCACAATAGAAAATTTTAAGATATTTGATAAATAGCAGTGAGCTTTCCTCTTTACCTTGAGATAAGAAGTTTCATAGTTTTCTCTCCCCTCCTTCTTATTGGCATGATATAGGGTGGTTGTATGTGAAGGGTGAAAGATAGTATAAGCTTTGACAGAATAAATATGTAGTTCCCGAACACGACAAAGACCACTTGTATTCTAAGCCGTCTGGCCTGACAGCGATTGGTACTTTCTCGCTGATACTGAAATCTGTCTTAATGGTCTTTGTGTTGAGCTCAATAACTAATAAAAAAAGATTTAGATTCACATCTAATGGCGTTACCTATTTGGAGATTTCGAAGCCATCTTGAAAAGTGGGTCACATTTTAATTCGACGCACCTACAGTAGCCACATGGCTTCTTTGGTGCTGACTGACAGCTCACAGCTGAGTCCTGACAGTCAACATTTAGGTATATACCTAAGTTTTAACTGTCATAAGTGACAGCTGCTAAACACATGTTTCTGCAAATCAAATGGTTCGGCGTAGGGATACATAATTTGGTCTCGTAACTTTTCAAAGCCGTCATCTGCCAGTCTGCACCAAAGAAGCCATGGGGCTACTGTAAGCAGTCCAAGCACTACCACACTTAGACACTAATATATGAAATAAAAAGAGAGGGAAGAAAATGAGAAGTTCATCCTGAGAGGGCTCTTGTCTATGTGCTAATTTTTCCTCTTCCCCTGACGAGTTTACACAGTCAATTTAATATTTGCGCGTTGAAAAAATTGACTTGCTTTTTAATTTAACATTTTTCCTGTTTCCTTTTATAAATAGACAGCCATATGTTATCATGGACTTTTTAATCCACATCCTGAAAGGATTACTCCTACAGGCCAATTTTGTGACTAAACTAAATAACCTGAATTGTAGAGGATTTATAAGAAAAATACTTTTACAAAAACTACTTGAGAATCAAAATAAGAATTGTGTGAAACTGTTAAACTATTTTCAGAATTATTTAAGAATTTATGGTTTGTGTTTCAAGGTTATATTATTAACACTTTCTGAGTAAAACGTAAATTCACTAACATGGTAAGTCCTATCTTGACTGGCGGTGACGTCACATGTAGTCAACGTCCCTAAACATAAGGTAATTCGAGAATCTCACACACACACAAATAGAAATTAGTTTTCAAATTTTGAATTGTAATTTATTTAATCGCTTAAATAACTTAACAGGGGTTCAGACTCACTGTAAATATAGGACAAACTCAACAACTTGACCTCTTGCCATTAACTTAACTTAATGTATGCATGCTATAAAACAATTTATTATAGAAAAAAAACGTTCTGCTACTATTACTATTTTCTATCATTCTATTATATTTATATTTCCTCTTATGTAGGCTACATAATTTTTTCCCAGCATACAGATTCGAATTAAAGATTTGGGCTTGGTAAATAAAATAAATGTATAGATTCGTAGAATAGTAGATTAGACCCAACCCTAGTTAATAAATTAACTGTGAAAAGTGACAGAAATATAACATTATATTAATTTCTAACTGGAAGTATTTTTTTTTTTTACTTTTCTAAACGTCAAAAGAGTTCCTTATCNTATATATATATATAATTTTTATGATACTTACGAAATTATGTGGATGCATGAGTACGAAATAAATAATTATCAATATTTTCCCTAGCTTCATTAGCGCCGTGAAATAGGAGTGCAGGCAAGCTTCCGTACCTTGGAGAAAGACAAATTGCAGTATCAGGTTTAATAGGAGCTACGCGAACTGTAAACCTCCGTAACCTTACGTCACCAATTATTATCATATATATATATATACATCGATACCTAATCACGCCAATCCCTTGTGGGGTAGGCGAGAAACTTTGAATAAAGCTTAAAAAAATATTTGTATCCAACCCATCCTTACTATCTTTCTTTTATAAACAATAATAACGTTAATTACTAATAATTTATTATTTCAAGTGTAATATTTTCAAATTTATACTTTAATTTCTGAATGCAACATATGTTAACTTATTATATAGAATGAGGTGACCTGGCGGTCTAGGGGTAAAGTGTCAGACTTCTGTGCTGGCGGCCGGGGTTCAATCCTCGTCCCGGCACATATTTATCTGATTACCAAACCTTTCCTTCACCTCTGACAAGACATCTTATGAATGTGGGGAATGCCAGGCCTCCACCGTGGTTCGGAATTCCACGTTAAACTGTAGGTTCTCCATTTCATCTTACAATCACCCTACCATTACACATTAGCGTAAGTGCGTATAAACCGAACGGGTTAAGACGCGGTGCTAATAATAATAATAATAATAATAATAATAATAATAATAATAATATATAGAATGAATTAAAATCAAGCTTTCTATTAATGCTGTCTGTTGACTATTGTTGATATCAAGATGAATTAAACAAACCCGTCAAACTTAGAATCCAGCTGTCAAAACAAGAGTCAAAATTAAAAATTAAATAATATAATTTAATGTATTTGGATTAAGAACGACAAGTTATTATTAGCAATCGCTTCAGTAACAGTTTATATTGTTGTGAAAACATTTTTGTAGATCTTGCAAATGCAGAAACTTACTACAGCGTGTGCATTTAATATATTATGTTAAGGGTTTTATTGTGAGCTAGGAAAAATTTGTAACTTTTAGTTGTTGTTTAGTTTGTTGTTGAAAAGTCATTTACGCTTGATTAATATCAAAACAATAAACATTTTTGTTGGCTTTCTTTAACACTTTTATACTGTATATATATATATATATATAAAACAAGACACATTACAAGTGTGACCCACTTTAGTGCTGAACAGGGGAAAATAAAACAATGTAAAAAGTTCAAATAAACTTATTCTTTTCCATTTGATTTGATTTCCAAGTTGTAGTGACGTATGTACTCCAATAATGTGAAGCTGCTTAACATTATAGCAAATGCTTGGAAATAACACCTTTGGCCTGAATGCCATATAGCAGTCTTCGTTTCATATAATGCCGCACTATCTCTAAGTTACCAGGTTTTTGGAAAATCCAATAATAATTAATTTACGATACTTGGTCAACATGTCAAGATATATAAAGTATAGAATACAAACAGCTTAGAGATCATTTGGCTGTATCTTGTAAACAAGGTAAAATGGGACATATGTTTTTATGGACTTTTTCAGTTTTTTTTGTACGGTACATCCTGTATAAAAGGCAAAACGCACTCATAAGCGTATTTCCTCCATCTATGGGCTTGAGAATTTTAATTCCAGAGAGTAAAATGGGGAAGGCCTGTCACCTAAAGTTTCCGAAGATACTATAAAAAAATTTTTTTTAAAGAGTTAGAGAACTTAAATTTTGTATGTAGGTTAATATACCTTCCTAGATGAATGCATGACTCATGAACATATGGAAGTTTAAATTTAAAGCTTAAAATGCAAGGTACAACCAAGATACAGTATTATAACACAATTTTCGATTAAGTTAAGTTGAAATTTGTTAGGTATGTAATAGATCAATTGGAAATAACAAATTAAATCTTAAAATTTCAAACATTAATTGTGGAAACTGAAGAGGAGGAAGAAGATGTAAATTGACATATTTCCAAAAATACTTAGCATATCTATTTTCGTCATTGAAGAAAGTTTATATTCGTTAAGTTGGTAAAAGGATCACCCCACATAGTAATATAAGTTTAAATTTTAAAATCAGGCAGGGTAAATTGGGGAAATAGCCCTGAGAATGTCCTAATACTATTCTAAAAAACCGCCCTTCTAGATTATTATGGATGGATCAAACTTTGTAAAGGTAGGCGAAAAATATCAAAAACTAAACGAATTGTGGCTATAAAGGAGCATAATTACTAAAATAACTATGGTGTTATATCTAGAGGATCATTATTCTCGTTGGGAAATCATGATGATCAATGTTTAATATGTATCTGTAACAGTCTATTATTTCATTTATTATCTTTAGAAAAATGGTATGCTCTCTTTTTCCATATACTTATATAACATTGTTTTTTACATAGTTTCAGTTATATCAGAATCATATTTAGAAATAGATTGCATTACCAGTGGATTACGTCTATTTGTGCATTCAATTTGTGTAATGGGTAATAATTTTTTTATTATAATTAATACTGAAATTTATGATGGCCTTAATTGGTTTGTGATTTTCAAGATAATCTCATGGTTTTACACAGAAGAACCATCAAAATAATGTTAGCCGGATGGTGTACGTCCTAATTCGATAGAGCTTTATGCGGCTTAACCGTGCTAGGAACTGGTAAAACCTATTGTATATTATAAACAGATTATATATTATTATCAACGTTTTACTAGAAATCATTGAAACTTAAATATTTCGTATGTTTTATATAACATTCAAAATATTATTAAAAAATTGATTTATTCCGACAGATTAAAAGAGTTAAAAATAATTTTAAATACTCTTGAATTTCCTTAACGGTTTCCTTATGTTATGCCTCTATACAACCGTACGTCAGACGCTACCCCTAACCCCTAACCCCTATACATCATCCTTCCTGACAAGTCTCCCCACAAAAAAAAATCTTACCCTCTTACTACCCTTAGAGGAAATGTTTACTTAGATAAGACCCAAAGCACCCTCACTTTCAGAGTCGATCCGATTGTCGGATACTATTTCAAGTATAGTGGCAAGAAATAGATCTGGGGATTAAAACGGGGTGGAAAAGGACAAATATCTGTTTGTTTAAAATTCCTGCCAATTCATGGAAGTGCATAGAAAATGTCATGAAAAAAGAATTTATGTGTAAAAACCACCATTTAAAATCATCAAACCTGTACCACTCTTAGATTTATTATATTAAAAGGGTGACCTGGCGGTCTAGGGGTAAGGTGTCAGGCTTCTGTGCTGGTGGCCGGGGTTCAATCCTCGGTCGCGGAAAAGAGTTATCTGATTACCAAACTCTTCCCTTCACCTCTGACAAGACATCTTGTTAATGTGGGGAATTCCAGGTCTCCACCGTGGTTCGGATTCCACGTTAAACTGTAGGTCCTCCATTTCATCTCACAATCACACATTAGCGTAAGTGCGTATAACCCGAATGGGTAGTAAGACGCGGTGCTTATAATAATAATTATATTAAAAATATTTTATGATGAGGTATTTCCTCTTAAACCTCAGAGTAAGACATCAGTTGAAAGACAAAGATGCAGATAGGATAATAACATTAAAATGGACCTAAGAGAGTTAGCGTGTAATGAGGTGGACTAAATATAAATAGCTCAAAATAAGGATAATGTGCAATGAGGTCAACTGGATACAACTAGTTAAATATAGGGATAGGGCTTAGTAATGTGGACTGGATATAAATGCAGCCAGAACTAAGTTTTTTCATGCACTGTACACTTGTATGTGCTAACACACAAACTTTGGTCGTGGTTCGTATTCTGGTTTAAGACACAGACCATCTTGGCAGTTCTTTTTTATAATTTTTAGCACCATGTCTTTCTACAATTTGGGCTATATGCCTATGTATTTATCACAATTATGTATTAGGGGTGAATAAAATATACTTTAGAGGAAGTGTACTTATATTCGCGTGGAGGAAGTGTGTAAAATTAGATAGAAGCTACCTATACCATGCAACCACCCTGGCCTTGAAATGAATAAAGTCGGCAAGCGTTTGCTCTTATTCTTCTTACCTCCTCTCCTACTGGCCACAGCACACACACAAACTATTATTATTAGGTGTTCTGTTTTTCGACATGTCCATTTATTTTTTCAGTGAACTTAAACCCTGTACTCTGCCTCCTCTTTTAGCTCCCAGAATTTTTTTATTTCCTCAAAGTTATCCAATATTTTAATCCTCCTTCTTCTTAAGCTCCCATTTCTCTCAACTTTTCTTTTCATGACGTCATGCAGAAGAGAGTTTGTTTCTCCTAAAAATTAGTCTAATCCAGTTTGCTCTGTAACGAAGAATCAAATGCAAAATAGTTAGATTCTCAGCAACTCTTCTTAGGATTTTTTTTTCATTTGTCGCCCTGTCTATCCTGATATTCTCAAGTCTTCTCCAGAAACACATTTCAATGATATTCAAGTGTTTCTTTTTCATCTTCCTGAGAGTCCAAGTTTCTGCTCTATACGTTGCGATACTCCTGATGTAGCATTTCATCAGTTTCTTTCACACAAATAGTAGAAAAAAATAATCGTAATAATACATCTAAGAATTTTTTGTAAAGCTTAGAGGAAATCCAGTTCTAGACGAAACAGGCCAAAAATTCCATAAGATGACTTTATTTCGTGATTAAATCTAAGGGTTTGTGAAAAAGCCCGACGTAAATTAAGATATTTTGTGAAAATCCACAGTAAAAAAACTCTTTTTTTAGAAATACTTACCACTTTTTTATTACATCAGTAATTCTTTCTTAATAGCATTCATACATTTACCAACCAACCTAAAAAAATTGAAATAGTAATACTTTTATAAAATTTTCAAAATTAGTTTTGTCATAAACAAAAGAGATTGATGTCCAAGAAAATTGGAGTTTTATTCAAGTGTGGATTTTTATTTGAATGTTTTTGAAGTTTTATGTTTGTGGGCTCATTTTTACATGTTTGAGCTTTCATTAAAAATAAGATTAAAGTAAATTATAGAGAGTCCTCCCTAACCCCCAACGATATTTAATTGAAACCACGACACCTCATACCACTTTATAAAGATGAGGGTATGTATAAATCCTAACTGTATATGGAAGACTCACTTTCGCCCAGCACCATCGATTGAAAATCACTAAAATGTAACATTCTATATTATTATTATTAGCACCGCGTCTTACTACCCGTTCAGATTATACGCACTTACGCTAATGTGTAATGGTAGGGTGATTGTGAGATGAAATGGAGGACCTATAGTTTAACGTGGGATCCGAACCACGGTGGAGGCCTGGCATTCCCCACATTCACAAGATGTCTTGTCAGAAGTGAAGGAAGGGTTTGGTAATTAGATAAATCTGTGCCGGGACCAAGGATTGAACCCCGGCCACCAGAACGGAAGTCTGACACCTTACCCCTAGACCGCCAGGTCACAAACATTCTATAAATAGGTCTTATTTGAATTAATAATATTAGAATTCAACTAAAAAAATTACTAAATTCTTCCAATAATAATTTATTTTGTATTACTGTAAATTTATCTTAACAGGATTATTAATACGGACTAGTAACGTAAACATGTTTTTAATCTATTATTACCGCCATTGTGCCAACATGAGTTTCGAGTTTTCAAATAATGGGCTTTCTTTGAAAATGTATCTGTATATTTGTATAAATGAGAAAGAAAAGTGGAAAAATTGAAAGAAAAAGAAAAGAATAAGGAAAGTACATTAAAGCTAACCCTACAAAATCGGGGTTCTAAATGAGTGGGCGGATAAGGGTCAGTATTTTCATAGGATGGGGTGGTAGGAGGTGTCTTTGAGTGTTTGCAGCGCTGAGATGTTTCCTCAAACCAGAGACGTAAGTTTTCCTATAAGTATAGAGGTTCCCCTTTCTCCCTAAATAAAAAAGATAAATAGTACTGTGCACCGCACAGACTTTCTCTCTGTTTAATTTTGAAATAGAGGCATTTACTAAGAACTCATAAGATTTGTGAAACTAAATAATATATACTGTAGAAGAAACATTCCACCAAAGTGCATAAATACACTGTTAAGGAAACATTGAAAAAAAAATCACCAAAAAGCATAACAATCAAACTTATATTATTTTTTTATAAGTATTCCATAAAAATGTATATGTTTGATTACAGCTCAGAAACTATTGATTTTATAAAAATATATGCTAGATTAAAATAAAGTTTATTTTAACAGTACTACAACTTTACAAACATAAGTTATTCCGTATCTAAATAGTTGCCGAATTTATTTTTGATAGAAATTGGAAGTATCTCCATAAGTAAAATAGCCTCAAACTTATTTTAATGGAAAAATGAAAATATCCATTTGGTTTTTTAAGTTAAACATTGTTGAGATACAAAATGTAATCAAAATAATTAGAGTAAATTGTGAGAATATCGATTTTGATCTATTTTTATCCTTCATTATGTTACTCTTAAATTTAGTTTTGTATATCTAACTCTATAAATCCCTCAAGGGACCTCATGAAAACTCCAGATACCAAGTTTTAGCTCAATCGTTAAAATAGTTTCGGCTCTAGCCCACGGTACAGACAGACGCCAATCCAAAAACAACTTTTTTCTGTTTCAGAGAGTCATGAAATGTTGACATTCATCAAAATCTCGTGGATTTTTTTTTTACGATCATAATACTTATTTTTCCGAATAGTCGAGAAAAAGTAAAAGTCGTAACATTTTAAAGATATTTATTTATTAGTAGTGTTACTACACAACTTTTTTTCAGGGATCCATGGCTCACTGACATATCAGGCTTACATTGCTTGTAGTAAATTTAGGATGCAGGATGAGTGAGGTTAATTTCAAGGATATATTCACAACCGTACACCTAGATAGCTACATCTGTCTGGAACAGACCAAATCGTGACAGACTGGATCATATCAAAAAGGTGCGTTGATGCTAAGCCAACTCTTTATATATTTGACACTTTATACTGAGTCTTTGGATACATTTTTATAGTAATGAGTTTAACACTTTATAGGCACATAGTAAGATTATTATATAACGTCAGTTAGAAAAGTTACTTTCTCATATTCATACGTTAAGTAATGTGATCTTCGGCTGTCACTTTTGATGCATATTATCGATACCTATACACTAATCTGTTAATCTATAATAATAAAAGGAAGTGTTTGCCTGTGTTTATCTGTGTGTTTGTTTGTATTGTAATCCCCCCATTTTATCACCACTCAGAAATAAAAGTCGGGGATGGTAACCAGAGAGTTATTTTATTCAGATAACAAATGGCAAACAAGTCAATGAGAACGCTAGACAACATAAAGCGTTAGGTGCTGCAAATATGTATATAAGAGGCAAACAATTATTTAACTGGCATGAACTGGATAGATGATTTTTAGAAACAAGCCAGATCCCAAACTCTATCATATTTTGAGAGACAAGTTTGCAAAGGTAATTTCAGACGTAATTCAATACTCTTGTCCATAAATGATAATTCAAAAATACAATAAACAACCTATACTAAATTGACCTTCAAATTAACTTCAAATTGTCCTGCCATAGCATTAAAATAATTATCAAATAGAGCTCCAGATAAAATTATCTGTCAGGAAAGCGATCGAGCAAATAAACATAAGAGTTAAGTTACCCTAACTGACAAATCTTATAGGTTAAATAATAACAATATAGTATCATATGACAAAGTTCTTCCCGATATAATATTAGAATATTATCAGAATCTATTCACTAAAGTCATAATATAGAAAATTAACCGTCTAATGGCCTGAAAAAATAACATTAGTAAATAAAACTAGGACTGCGGTAAAACCTCGCTGGCTCACGGCCCCTTCTTTGACCAACTATTCATAAACTTTAAAAAATTTTAACAAGAATAAATAGTCTTTAAATAAATAACAAAATTAATATAATTCCCTAAAATATTGCAATAAGAAGAGCTGGCATACGACGCTATATGTTTTAAAAGTCCGTCTCAAATATCGGTGTCCAAAGGGTAAAAGATAACCCATCCATCAAGCAAAGTTTCAAACTAAGGCACAGGATCCAAAGGTACCCCATAGGGATCGTAATAAAAGTGAACATGGTTTTAAATAACCACCCAAAGATACTATCATGGATTTAAAAGCCCAAAATTTACTAGGTCCATAAAGTGCCAATAATTAATAAATTTTAAGTGTTACTAGTCCATAACTATAATTTGTAATAGAATAGAACATTTTAACCAAAAAGGGAATTTTTAATAACCTAACGTTTAAATCAGTCTTTATCAATGTCGCTCACCCTGTAGCCGGTAAGTAATATGTGCCTACAACACACACAACATCCTGATATATCCTAAATGTATGACACGTGCTTTCGAGACGTGGAAACAAGAGGAGGGAGAGAGGGAAAGGGGGAACCATGCATTGAGAACAACTCTAACATGCTCCACACTTTTTTTGGGGGGCGCGGATGTGCTCCGGATTAGGAAAATGAACCTCGGGCTACTTCAGTCCAATGTTAGACAGTGCTGCGATGTGTTTTGGAGTTGGTTGCCGAGACGGGTCAACTGGGGCCAGGATGGTGAGTGAGACAACCTTTTAATGTGTATATGTTGTAACGAGGTTACAGTATACGATGCCAAGCCAAATCTACAGAACTAATAGATCTGAAAATTGTAACATATGTGGACGGAAGGGGGTCCGAATGCACGTTGAAGCTAGATTTTGAATTTTGAATTAATTTGTAGTTAGGCTATTTTTAACAAATTTTTTATTCTGAATTTTGAATCTTTAGATGGGTCATGGGCAACACCTATACTTCGTAGTTACGTATGTTATTATGAATGTATATTTACATAACTTATATATATATATTTATATATATACTTTCTAGACATATTTATATTATGTATGCATATATATATATATATATATATATATATATATATATATATATAT
>CABFVX010000298.1:86198-109456 GCA_902151425.1 Timema shepardi
ATATATATATATATATACTAGATATAACAAACCTATAAGACAAAAACTTCACAAGTAAATTTATTATAAACAAAAAAAAAATCGTTTGCAGTTGCGAATTCAAATAATTTTCCATCCATATGAACTAAGGTTTTTTTTATGGTGGCGTCCATCTAAAACACACTATGCGCTTGAAAATAGGGTACAGCACCGTAATATCTGTCCCAGGAGAATTCCGGATGCTGCATGGAACAAAAGCTCCCAGCTCCTTCCTCCAACACCCACAACTACCCCTCCCTTTCTCCAGCCCCTATTTCCCCTTCAATGAAATAGTCTACAAACTGGTAGAGAGGGTATAAGGGTAAGATAGACGATGTAGTACCAACCCTGAATAAACATAGACTACCCAAAATCACGCTTAACAATCGTCGTTTAAGGGGTAACCGCTTACTATCGATATAAAAAAAATTAAGTTTACTTTATCAGAAAAAATAAATCATCATTATTTTCTTCTGCTTATGAAGGGATTTTAAATGTGATGCTGGAGAAAACTTGAGAAGATCAGTTCGACAGAGTGACAAATGAACAGTCCTAAGAAGAAAGGGTGAGAAGAGAACAATTTTGGATGTGATTCTTCAAAGCAAACTGGATCGAACACATCCTTAGGAGGAACGTTCTTATGCATGAGGTTATAGAAGAAAAGGTTGAGGGAAAGAAGAGCTTAGAGATAAGTAGGATTCAAATTTTGGAAAACTTGAAGGAAAGAAGAAAATTCTGGGGTGCTGAAATAGGAGGCAAAGGTCAGGGTGGTCTAAGTTCCCTGACAAAAGGAACGGACCTCT
The DNA here is from genome assembly GCA_902151425.1 of Timema shepardi. NCBI lineage: Eukaryota > Metazoa > Arthropoda > Insecta > Phasmatodea > Timematidae > Timema > Timema shepardi. The sequence continues at coordinate 87,020 of CABFVX010000298.1, forward strand.
CATAAGACAGAACACCTAAATAAATATGGGGCTAAGCATGGACGTATGGAACAATTTATAACTATCAGTAAACAAACTCATCCGCTTTCATAAGATGTACAATGCCTTTGCTTTAAACCAATCAAACTCAAGTAATATTCAAATAGTTTCCTTACCTATTTTAAAAATTGTATTGCAGGGACATTTTTTTAATTTTAATAGTATAAAGCTTTTTCTAAAAATACACTCTTTTAGTCATGTTTCTAAGTATATTGAGGACATACATTACCGTTCAACCTTATTTAAAATGTAGGCATGCTTGAATTTTTATAATTGCCTCAAAAACCAAATCATTAAACCACTAATGATGTTTTAAGTGATTAGTATCATATGTAAGTTCCGAGTGATTTGAATAAAACTTGATCTATTGTGTTCAAAATTTTGGCCACATATTACCTTAACCAAGAATAATAGTAATAAAAGTATTCTGATACTGTAGTTCTCTTAAATGCATAAAAATTGGTTGAAATTGGCTACTCTTAAGATGTTGGCCTGAATCAGACTTTTTAATATTTAAATATATTGTTTTATAGCCTGATATATTTTATCAGTATAGACATTTTTATTTAGTTTGTTTATAATATTTTACATTAAGGCTGTATGCATGTTACACTTATCGAAGGACATGCAATAAAGAAAACTAATGTTTTACTGCTCTAGAATTTACATGGGAAGAATATTATAAAACAACTGTAAATATCAAAATTATTATTATTACATAGCCATCTTCTTCAGTTAACACCTAGTTAATTATATCTGAATATCTTGATAATATTAACTTAATATGGAAGTTTAAAGTATGCATCAAAGAGTACATATTTTATTTTTTATTTCATTTGAACAGTCTACATTAAATAATTAATTTAATCTCAACTATAGGCTCATATATTAGATACTATTTCTAATAAATAAAATTATAAATTAAACTGTAAAAAATTGACAATCTAAATGGTCAATAAAACTAGTGGCGTAGTTCCTAATGTATTTTAAATTAAGGGAGCTCAAACGACCTTCAAAGGTAATCTTAGCCTACTCTTCACACCCCTAGTTATAAATATACCCATCGTGTGTCTCCCCACCCTTAATTCCTCATCTGCCCTGTCCTATCGCGCTCCCCGTGGCGAAATGCTGAAGCTGTACCCAGCCTCCTCGTCAGTTGCAGGCTGGCATCCTACCTAACAGTAGCACGTGAATTTCATCACTGACCCCTAGAAAAGGTTGTTTTTCAGGGGGAGGGACCCTTCTTTCACAAATTACCCTCATCCCTCCTACCCTCAACCACCCTCGATAAACCTATTTACATTGACTACAAACATACAACGTTCGCGAAAAAAAAAGATACAAATAAATAGTGGTGTGTGTGTATGTGAAAAATCCATTATTCAGAAATATATTTTTTTCGACAATGTTTTATTTTTGGTGAATTAATTTATGATGCGTTTAAAAGTAGGCTTATAACTATGATTGTATTATAAAATACTTACACTTATATTATTTTTGCTATTTCCTAGGAGTGTTTTTAATTAACTGTCAAAATGTCTTAAATAAATTTGTGAACGCCGTGTGTGTGTTAAAAAAATGTATTTCATCTACTGGTGAAGGTGGATAAAAAGGTGAGCCTTGAAAACATTTCTATGCACTATTATTATTAATTGGTATATTAACATTTAACGTAATCAAGGTCAACATATCATAAAAAATTACAATTTCAAATTAAGGGCCTAATCTAAAAACTAGGAAATTTACTAGACTTATTTTCACATATTTAGACGTCAAGTAATGATTAGACAGATTTTATTAATATAAACAAATTTTACATTAATTAATTTAATTGTATCAATTTTGGGCCTCAAAAAAAGCATTTTCATTTTCTATAAGGACTGTACTAGCACCAAAACCTAGTCCTTAGAATCAACACTTGACCAACAAAAATTTGTTCGACGACGACGTATATTATAACAAATGTTAATTAGAGTTAAAATCACAGTTATTGCTAAAGGGTAGTATTACATATATTATTATGTAAAAAGGATGAATAGCATAGATATTTTATTTAAGTAAATAATTGTCACTACAGAAAACATTATTTCTTAACTAAGGATATTTAAAAAAAATATATTCTGTAACTGTCATAAATAAAGTTTTTGTCTCTGTTTTTAATCACTTTTATCATCAACATAATTTATAAAATATATGTTAAATTAATTATAATTCACTTAATAATGATTATGAGGCAGTTATTAAATAAATTAGTTTTATTATATTGTAAATGTGTAAAATAATTTCCTTTATTTTTTTAAATTAAATTTTTGGGACTTTCATTAGATTCTTAACATTTATATGAAATATAAATATAAATAGGTTTTATTTTAACTCAAATAAAAATAGTTATTGGTCCCACTGTCTTAAATATATAATTATTTATTTCAACTACTTTTATTACTAAGAGGGTGACCTGGCGGTCTAGGGGCAAGGTGTTATACTTATGTGCTGAAAGGTCTGGGGTTCAATCCTCAGTTCCGGCACAGATTTATCTGATTGCCAAACCCTTCCTTTCCCTCCGACAAGACGTGTATTAATCACAATTCGTGAATTTGTGGAAATCCCAGGCCCACAACGTGGTTCGGATCCCACGTTAAACTGTAGGTCCTTCATTTCTTCTCACAATCACCCTACCATTATACATTAGCGCAAGTGCGTGCAAACCGAACGGGTAGTAAGACGTGGTGCTAATAGTAATAATAATAATACATTATTAACATTCATAAACATTCCATCTTATCAAATGATAATTAATTTCGAAAAAATCATATATAATCTCAACGTTAAAATATATGTTTTCATTGCTACATAATATGGATTAAATAAGTCGATTTAGAGTATATTGTTTAAATGTATCAGTGTATAAGGAAATATAAATTTTAAATCTTATATAGTCTATGTCTAATATTCAATTTTAAGCTACAGTAGCCCCATGGCTTCTTTGGTGCTGACTGACAGCTCACAGCTGAGAGTTGACAGCTTTAAAAAGTTACTAGACAAAATTATGTATCCCTTCTACTAACCATATGATCTGTAAAAACATGTGTTTAGCAGCTGTCACTTCTGAAAGTTAAAATGTTGGTATATACCTAAATGTTGACTGTCAGAAGTCAGCTGTGAGCTGTCAGTCAGCACCAAAGAAGCTATGGGGCTACTGTATATCAACAAGAAAGCATACATAAAATAAATGGTAAAATTTAAATCGTTAATTTACCTTTTGTTTTATATGGGTGTGGAAGGTGATCTCTTGCCTTAAGTGATTAAACAAAATTAGTGTGTTCTAAAACGAGATGCTTTGGAAGCTATTTGTTCCAAAATAGATCAGGATTCTAAACTCTTACTTATCAAAAAACAATGTTTGTTAGTCAAGTCTTGTATATTACGGTGGTTAGTACCTACAGTTTTAACGCAATAATCTGGAACGGTTTTCAGGTTTTTTAACTGGTAAACCCAATGGGAAGAAATAATTGGTAAGACCTAAGCACAGATGGTTGGATATAATTCGAATTGGTCTGAAAGAGATAGGGTGTACTGAGGTGGACTGGATAGAACTAGTTCAAGATAAGGATAGGGTGTAATGAGGTTTACTGGATAGAACTAGTTCAAGATAAGGATAATGTGTAATGATGTGTACTGTATAGAACTATATCAAGATATGGATAGGGTTTAATGAGGTGTACTGGATAGAGCTAGCTCAAGATCAATATAGGGTAATACATGTAGGACGATGAAATTTTTACAAATTATGTATTTCTCTCTCAATATATATGTCACGTAAAGAATGAGTGGGTTTATTGTTAAAATTAAACTATTTATTTCTTCTTTTGTTTCTTATTCGTTTATTCACAATCCATTTTTAAATCATTTAGTGAAAATGTGTTTGTGTGAGTTGTTACAAGTAAATGTCAATAATGATTATTGGTACCCCAGTGTAATTGAAATACTTCAATCTATCACACCCCTTTATTTTACACTATGGACTACGCCATTATTACATAGTTAATGATTTAACCAATTTACATGTAGTCATCCACATGACTAAACGATTGGTTATGAGGGTATTCATGAAATGAATACGCCCGCATTTAATTAATTTGATAACTAACATTAAGTTTTCATTCGTATCCCTATAATTATATGTTTTTATAAGCCATGCGTTTTATTAGAAGGATTTTGAATTATGAATATACAACGTAGGAATGATGAGGGTATTTAAATTAAATAAATAGCCATTAGAATATATACCGGTTGGGTATTACATATATGTAACCCACATCTTTGGAAACCATTCCAAAATGCACCTGGGTCGTCATTTACAAACTTAGCTTAAGGAAAATAAATGTGTCCATACAAACTAAACTATAGTTACATACGTATGATTAGTGTGTCAGAATGTGGTATAGCATATTAACTCCACTGACATAACAGAGTTGCATTTTTTATTAATTTTAATATGCAAGCTTCAATGGTCGAATAGACAAAGACGTGAATCTTGCAAAAGAATGGACTGTCAAGGATTGGTAGATCAGGTTTCTAATCCTTGGAAAACTTAATTTTAGTATCTACTATTATTAATTGTTCTGTCTTATAACATATCCACACATTTTGTCAGTAAGCTTAGGCCGATAACGCCCGACTCTTTTTCATATCTTAGCTCCCAGAATTTTACTCTTTCCTTCATATCATCCAATATGTTGATCCTCTTCCTTCCTAAGCTCCTCTTTCCCTCAACCTTTCCTTCTATGACATTGTGCAGAATACACTTCCTCCTAAGGATGTGTCTGATTTAGTTTGCTTTGTGCCGAAGAATCACATCAATAATGGTTTTCTTCTCAGGACTTGTTCATTTGTCACCCTGTCTGTCCACCTGATCTTCTCAAGTCTTCTCCAGCACCACATTTCAAAGATCTACAAGTATTTGTTTTCCATCTTCCTGAGAGTCCCAAGTTTATGCTCTATACAGTGTGCGATGCTCTAAGTGTAACACTTTATTAATTTCTTCCTCGGTTCCAAACTTAACTTGCTGGTCAGCAGTAACCTCTTCTTGTTGACAGCTTCCTCGGCCATGTTCATCCTCTAGCTAATATCCTTGTTGCGAAAGGCATCTCTTGTCAGAAGAACTGCTCTATGACCCGCCTCGGTGGCGTAGTTGGCTAACGCGCTAGTCGTGTTGAGCTCGACTGCTGAGGACGGGGAGATCGAGGTTCGAATACTCGGTCGGGTGAACTGAGGGTGGATTTTCCTAAATGGTTTTCCACTCTCCCTCCACGCATATGCGGGTTCGCTTCCTCTAATAAACCTTCCCAATTCCTAATCCATTAGCGTAATTAGTACCTAAAGCGTATAACCCGAATGGGTAGTAAGACGCGGCGCTAAATAATAATAATAATAATAACTGCTCTATGTTTTCCAAATCCTAGTTTCTCATTTTTAATATAGAATACCAAATTTAAGATAATACTAACATATTCTATAACCATGATAAATCTGTGCGCATTAAATCAATCAATATAGTGTCCAAACACACATGTACATCGTTATTTCTGTGTAATCAATTTAAGTTAATACCAACATAATAACAATATTTTTTTATTCATTTTGACACACAATTCGTAGATACGAACGAGAAACAATTACTAAACATTTTCGCAACCTACAAAGATTTAATTTAAAATATCTCAAAACAAATTAAAGTAAAGTAAAAAACATATTTTCTTTGCAAAACAAAGTCAAATTACATTTGTAAACGAAAACCTACTACTAGTCAGCAAAGGTAAACGGCTAACTTTTTCTAATATAAATAAAGATATATTTCTTGATGATTGTAGGAAGTCTCAACGTCCACTTTCTAAGTCCATACAAGAATGCATGTACATGTATTTTTGGGTTTGCTATTGGCCATATTAATAATAAAATCTGTATTTGGACAAGTATGATTCATGACAACATGGTCTTTTAAGAGTAGCGTTGATACAGATAGGTTAATATGTTTTTCTCGCTAACTAAGGGATCGATTTGGTTCAACAGGGCCTTGATAGATTGATATATATATATATATATATATATATATAAAGTAATTTTAAATAATTCATCCTATGAGTGAGATGTTCTTTATAACGTATAAAATTAATAAGTAATAAAATAATTAATGTTTGGGTATCTTTACTTAAAATGCTCTAAGTGATATTTAAAAAATAATAATAATGATAAAAGAATTAAATTCCAAATATTTAGTTTTAAAATTCAACTTTTTTTCTGCCACTACTAAACATACATTACGCTTTATTATGGGAATTGAATTTAACAGTAATAAAAATTATAATAAATATTATTAAACATTTGCCTTTCAAAGAAGGTTAAAATAAACCAATAGCTTTGTATCAGTTGGACACATTAATTTATTTAATTTCATGGAAAGTTTTGACTTCCATAACAAATACCTTAATAAATATTCATTAAATTAATTACTGCCTTTATGTAAATTAAGGTAAATATAACTCAACATATTAGGAACTTTTTATTTTTCATTTTTATCAAGACGTATGTCAACCCGTTTGATTTATACGCTTATGTACTGCTTACGCGAATGTGTTAGGAATGAGGAAGATTGAATTTAGAGGAAGTGTACTACATTTGTTTGGATAGAGTGTGGAAAATAGTTTGAGGAAAAAAAAACACTCGGTGCATCCACCGGGATTCCAACCCCTAGGCCATTCAACCACCAAAACGGGTATCCTTACTTGGCAGTCCAAAAAGTTACTAAATACCATGAATCCCATACCTTAGGATACTTTTAACAAATGATTTCAATATTGACAGATTTAGGAAACTATTAGAATATTCATTCAATGGTTTTTTTATATATATTTTCATATTATAACCTATAATACTGAGCACTTCATAAAAAAATAGATAAATAAAAACAATTAAATATTTTTTAATAGACTTTCCCTATGTTTGTTTTGCCAAAATAAATAAATTAAAAACATTGATTCTATTGAATTGCCTTTTGGATTATTTGATAAAATATAGTTGAATGGTAAAAAACATTTAAAATAATGTTATTTAATAATGTGGAGGTAGAATAACCTTTATGTTTGGATTATTAAATTGATTGGATTTTGTTTGTGGTGTAAATATTGACTCAGATGTTTTGATGCATATATTTATATAATATTGCAATATATCTCACTAGACAGAGTAAATTAAAATACGAGTGGTTTCATTATGTATATTAAGATTGACTGTGTAAAAATAATAACATAAAATTGCTTTAAAATTGTTTCGAGTCGCATTATTGAATAATGTATATATTCGACATGTTTTTTTTGTTTTGTTTGAGTCATTTTCTAAACCAAGTATAATTTTCGATACACATTATAATTTAATATTTACGAATATTGAATAATACCCCTTAGGGAAAAATAATTTACTTTTTACTAAACATATTATATATGAAATTAATAATATGTTTCCTTTTAAAAAGTCGTGCCAGACTTGATGAAACTCAAAGGAGCCAATATAGTATGTGATCCCTATGGGTAATTGGAAAAACACAAGGATTTTTTGTTGCTATTTTGATTTTAAAATTAATTGGATGTTTCCTGAAGTTTATAAAGTAGAGCCAATTTATTTTTAATAAAACAATAAAAATACTTCACATTTATTAAAAGTACAGAACAATAGATTTATTTACTTATCAAGCACCTCGTCTTAATACCCGTTCGGGTTATACGCTTAAGTACTAATTACACTAATGGGTTAAAGATTGGAAAGGTTGAATTCAGATAAATTGAGCCCGCATTTGCGTGGATGGAGTGCGGAAAACTATTTTAGTGTCCCCAGTTTACCTGAGTGAGATTCGAACCTCAATCTTCCTGTCCTCGGCAGTCTATCTTAACATGAAATTAGCTCTTTATTTAACTACGCCACTGAGGTGGGTAACAAAACAATATACATACATTAGGACATGTAGCTGTGAATTTCTGATAAAGCAAACCTGAAGGCTTATGTGAGTATTTTTTTTAAAGCTATCTATGTATTTTATTTTGGATTTTAAAGTATTGTTTTGTAGACATAATTTAAGAGCGTTCATCATTGCAGGCCTAACTCTGTTCCAGGTTTGCATCTGTGTGTGTGCGCGCGAGGTTTGGGAATAAAGAGAATAAGAAAATACCTATAATATGCCATAAATGTGTACAGTGCATTCGTATTTGAAAGATTACTCGGTATTTTCCGCGGTGACGATAACTACAATATGTCTCTATTATTACAGAATGAAGATTTGTCAAAAGTGCTTATTTGTAAAGCCGTTCTATATTGGTACAAAAAACAACCTTTTAAATGCAGTTTTTATACGAATACTATTTAATATTTCAACAATGTTCGGTATTAGTAACTTCTATTGACTCTTTATCTACATTAATGTTTCATCAGAACTGATCCATAGCAGACAGGATTAAAAACTAGTTAAAGTGAAACTGTAGAGAACGCGAGAAAGGGTCAGTGCTTTTGCAGTTTTTATAGAAAAACAATTTTTTTTGTCAAAATAATTCAAATACTGCTTCTAACCAAACATAGAGTTTAATTCTTTTTCAAACAGTGATATCAACAATTTCTTGAATATCTATCAAATATTCTTATTATTATTAGCACCGCGTCTTACTACCCATTCGGGTTATACGCACTTACGCTAATGTGTAATGGTAGGGTGATTGTGAGATGAAAATGAAGGACCTACAGTTTAACGTGGAATCCGAACCACAGCGGAGGCCTGGCATTCCTCACATTCACAATATGTCTGTCAGAATATCTATCAAAGACGTTCTATAGTTTAATTACAACTTCTACTATTCATTTACAAAGTTTCTCATCTTCTGTTCACTATTCTAATGACAGATATTCAACAACTGTTTATTTCACCGATTGAAGAAAATTAAACTCTATTTCCACTGGATTGATATATTATTTATTTAACCTCAAAAAATGTTTTGCTTTAAATTTTCAATAACCCTGATCTTTTCTCGCGTTCTCTACATCATCACCTTAATATATAAAACTACTACTTAGTAGCGTTTCGAGCTCTATCACTACTTCACAGCGCGCACTCTGGTAGTGGCCCGAGGAAGGGTCTTCAGATATGTCAACTAGTAGCTAATATATTAAGCTAAGGCAGGGGTTAGTTAACTTTTTGGGACTAGACCCACCTATAAACGTAACAGAGGTCTGGAAATCACCCATTGATTCTTCACTCTATATTTGCTTCTTTTTTATGGACTATAAAATTTAGGGTGACCTGGTGGTCTAGGGGTAAGATGTCCGACTTCTGTGTTGGGGTCCGGGGTTCAATCCGCAGTCCCAACACAGATTTATCTGATTGCCAAACTCTTCCTTCACCTCTGACAAGACATCTTGTGAATGTGTGGAATGCCAGGCCTCCACCGTGGTTCGGATCCCACTTTAAACTTTAGGTCCTCCATTTCATCTCGCAATCACTCTACCATTACACATTAATTTAAGTGCGTATAAACCGAACGGGTAGTAAGACGTGTTGCTAATAATACTAATAATAATAATAGTAAACTTAAATATATTTCTTAACTTTAATAATTCCTCAAATAAATGTGAGCCCAACTGAATAGAAAAAATATAGATAAAGTTTTATTTTTATATTAACTATTTAACTTATTTCAATATTTTTAGCACAACGGCTTACTACCAGTTCGGTCTATACTCCAAATATTTAGGTAACTTATAGCTTTGTCAAGTGACAGATCAAGATAATAATAATTTTATGTATAATGAAATATTAATGGAAATTTCTTGATTGACTTGCCAGTTTAAAACATTAAAAAGATCGAAATTTAATGATGCTATATTTTTACTACACGATCAACTGAAAATTACAACGGCACAAACAGGTTGCTGAAAAAAGGTCTTAGTTCTGTCTCAGACGAACACAATTTCGAATTTCAATTGAAGTATGTTACTTGTATTTTACTAAACCATGGATTTTTGTCCATTTCTCTGCCTGTTTATTTGGATTTTTTTAAGTCTGAGATTTTTACATTCCCGTTATCCTTTGGAGAGAGAAATATTGTGATGCTCAAAAAAATTTAATTCGATATTTTTATAAATGTTGACTTCTCCTCTTGAAAGCAAAAATGTTGTTTTCATGGTGTCTTCTGTCTGTCTGTCTGTCTGTCTGTCTGTGTCTGTACCTCCAACTAGAGCTGATACGATTTTACCGATTGGGCTAAATTTGGTATCTCGGGTTTCCATAAAGTTTCTGGAGGAATTTTTGGAACTATATATCTAACCTTAAAATTAAGTGTAGTTTACTTAAGAGAAAAAAAATAGAAACAAATTGAGTTTCTCAGATTCCATCTAATGATTATGATTAAATTTAGTATCTAAGCAGTGTTTAACATTATAAACACCCGCTTCGGTGACCGCATCACCTAACGTGCTACTCTCGTGTTAGACTAAACTGCAGATGATGAGGTGATCGAGGTTCGAATCTTGAACGGGTGCTATATGTGATTTTTCCAAAATGGTTTCTCCCTTCACGAAAAGGCAGGAGGGTACACTATATATATATATATATATATATATATACCTGAGAGTATAACCTGAACGGGTAGTAAGGTGGGATGCTAAAAAATTATAAGCAAATGGAAATTTTCATTTTCACATAAAAATTACTTTTAGGGTAAATAGGCAGACATTTTAGTTTTTATTATATTTTCGCTATTATTTGAGATATGAAATAAGTTATCATTACATAGTTGTAATATTAAAAATCAAAATCTTGTAGACTATTTGTAATAAAAGAACTCTATGGCATGAGCTAGAGATCAAGCTTTATCAACTGAGGGGCCGCCTCCATTAGCGATGTTAGTGCAAACATTTGCGCATTGTGGGTGTCATATGGTCATCCTAACGAGCCCTCCAAATTATATCTCAGTTTTCTAGACCAGAGCAATTACCTATTCATTAAAGTAGCTCCTCATTTGTCCTCAAGAGGATAAGTTGGACCCTATCACAGAAACACTGCTCCACAGAACAATTCTGGAAGAGCTGGGAATTGAACCTTGTACCTCTGGATCTGTTGTAAGGAACTCTTGACCACTAAATCACAGAGGTGGTCCTAATTGTTAGATATTTTTAAAACCAATAGTTTCTAAAATATAAGTAAAAAAAAAATATTTTTAATGGATGGATTTGAAAATTTAAATTGATATATATGCCCTTTAATGTACAGATATGTTCCTCTTTCTCAGTGTTGTTGTAACAGAGCATATTATTTCATTTATGCTCTTTGGTGGAGTGTTTCTGTAACAATACATGTTATCTATTTTCTCAATATATTTTGTTTTTTAGTAAATGTATATATTTTAAGATAAAGTATAGAGAAATTCTGTAGGGTGTAACGTACTATTTATTTTTCATAAAGATGGTCTGCTACATATCCATAACGTGATAGTGGTGTGTGGAATTCCCCCCAAGGTCACCTCCTTATAGAAATAAATCAGATTCGAGAATTTTGAGGTTAACGACAATACGTAAGTATTCAGTGTGTAAGGTTTCTGCTTAATACCTTATTAGGAGGTTCGATAAAACATATCTACAGACAAAAAGGCAGACACATTTTGGCTTTTATTAATTAGATAATTAATCATTGATAGACATACAGTGGTTCCAATTTTGTTTTCTCTTAATTGGGAGCTTAGCGTGAGAATAAATTATCAATAAAAGTAATCTCCGCGTATGGATTGTTATGTGATACGTATGGGTGGAGCAGTGTCGTGTCGTTAAGTATTGCCAGGGCAAGCAGTGATATTTTAATTAATTTAATTCTTTAAATTATTTATCACCAACTTAATACCCGTTTGGTTTATACGCTTAAGTACTAACTGGGCTAATGGGTTAGGAATCGGTAAGATTGAATTTAGAGGAAGTGAACCCGTATTTACATTGAGGGAGAGTGAAAAATAATTTATGAAAATCACCCCAGTTCACCCAAGCGAGATTGAGATTTTAACCTCTATTCCCCTCCTCGGCAGTCTAGCTTTACACAAAACTAACGCGTTAGCTAACTACGCCACCTAGGCGGGTCAGTGATATTTTAATCTCTACCTGTGAACTGTTCACACCCCTTAGTAGAACACTTATTGGTCAGGTATCTGCAGAGCAGAACATATGTATGATTGGTCAAATAGGGCTTCAAGAGGGGAGATAACATATCACAGGTACAGCTTTAACAAGGTATACTTCCCTTGCAATACTCCACGACACGCCACTGGAGTGAGGATGGTAGCACACCCAAAATTTTACTCAAGAAACTTGTAATTAAAAGACATTTAAAAGACATTTAAAAGACAGATAAGTCGATAGGGGGATAATTTTAAAATAGATTTGAAGGAGAGAGGGTGTTAGTTTAGGTATATAATGAAACTGTCTCAGGAATTGTTAAATTACGTTATTTTGGGCAATGAATTTCAAGTTCTTTAAGGCCCGAGATTTGATTAGTTAGCTGTTTATATTTAAGAGCTCTCTGATGATGGTATTCTGATGTAAGCCCACCTATACTAATTGTATAACCTAACAAGTCTAATATAGGATTATATTTAATAAAATGCAGATCTGACAAGAAGGACCAATGTGACAAAACGTGACAGAATCAGGAATGAGAGAGTAAGAGGAATAGTAAAGGAAGAGATAGTCCAGGAGAGAATAGAGAAGGTACGACTAAGTTGGTATGGAGAAGAGGTGAGAAGAATGGAGAGGGGAAGGAGGTCCAGGAGGATGTTGGATATGAAGGTGGGGGATAAGAGACTGAGAGGAAGGCCGAGAGACAGATGACTGAAGGGAGTAAAGAGGAGTGTGGAGGAGAGAAGAGAGGACTGGAACAAGGTGGAGGAAGAGACGAAGACCAAGTAACAGATGACTGAAGGGAGTACGGAGGAGTGTGGAGGAGAGAAGTAAGGACTGGAACAAGGTGGAGGAAGAGAGGTGGAGGGAATAAAAGAGGCGGTGGAGAGGTTTGTGTTTGAAACTGTTCCAGACAGTCCATAGACACATGAGTTGCGATATTAAATTTAATTTAGAGCAAAATAATTTCCTTTCTCAAGTATTGGAGAAGTAAACTAATTTTGGACGGTCTTGTTAGGTGAGAGCTTGTGACTGAAGTTTGGCCAATATTATGACATGTTTGCTTGCGAGAGTATCTTTGGGTGTTGGGGAGCGGGTTGCTACACTGTAACATCCCTTTGATGTTAAAAGATTTATAGAAAGTTTGTGTGGATAGAAGGAGGAAGCCCATGTGAACATTATGGAAGGGGTTATGAGCTTCTATTCTTAGCTCTGTGTCGTCTCTCAATTGATCTAAGGCAGATAATTCGCAAAGATTGGTCTGAAGGCTAACGGAGGATAATAAGATTTACTAGTAGTTCTGTGAACTATAGGCCTCTCTCAGGTGACCTGGTGGTCTAGGGGTTATGGGTTTCTATTCTTAGCCCTGTGTCGTCTCTCAATTGATCTAAGGCAGATAATTCGCAAAGATTGGTCTGAAGGCTAACGGAGGATAATAAGATTTTCTAGTAGTTCTGCGACCAATAGGCCTCCCTCCATGTTATCATCGTTACTACAGTCTTACTAGTAGTTCTGTGAACAGTAGACCTCCCTCCATGTTATTATCGTTACTACAGTCTTACTAGTAGTTCTGTGAACAGTATACCTCCCTCCATGTTATTATCATTACTACAGTCTTACTAGTAGTTATGTGAACAGTAAACCTCTCTCCATGTTACTATCGTTACTAAAGTCTCACTAGTAGTTCTGTGAACAATAGGCCTCCCTCCATGTTATTATCGTTACTACAGTCTCACTAGTAGTTATGTGAACAGTAAACCTCTCTCCAATATATATAACGTTAATAAAACTTCTGTTTATATACATTTAGGCATATGTGTGTGTGTGTGTGTGTTAAAGTGTGGTGGTGTGGATAATAAAATTTCTCTAACTAGTATTTTGGTAAGAACAAACTTTGATAAACTACAAACATTATTTTGTGGTCAACGTCGATAATATTGTACTTAATTATTATTAATCTGTATGTATTTATATAATCTATTTAAAGTAACAGCTTAAATTACTTTACATCCATAAGGTATCAGAAAAATTTCGCCCGGGAAAACGGCGCCCTCACATGAATCATCACACTAATAGGTGGGAAAAGTGCACCCACATTACATTGTTTATCTCACCTAACAAGGTCGTGTGGGCGCAATTATTCCACTTTCCTCATGACCTAACCATTTTCACCAGCATAGATCGGTTCATCGCATCCTTTTGTTTAGAAGGGTGGGTAGTTCACATTGACTCATCGCACTTCATGAGGACGTGAGTAGGTCAAATTTTATTTATTGATCGCACTGGTCTCTTTCCTTGTTGTTTAGGTTATGTTATGTTATGTAAGGTTAGGTTAGGTTTTTCAATGACATAAAGAGTAGTTTGTAGCTGTAATCATTTGATGTGAGCATATAAATTGAAGTTACCAAACTAATTATTGACGACATTTACTCCATTTTTTGAATCTAGGCTAAACTCTTCAAACAATTTGTTAGGTCCTTGGGCGTACTTGTTTTGTAAGTGTGTAAAACAGTGTGTGGAGTGGATTTTTCTCACCAAATGGTGTGATTATTGACAGTAGGGCACAATTTTTCCTTTTTTTCTGGGAAGGTGCAGTTTTCTAGGGTACAATTTTCTCTAATCCATCCAAATAATATATGTAAAGGTATTGTTTTAGTAACATTTATAAATGTTACAAATTCCTTTTCATCTACGTTAGTTTGATGAGCTTCTTACGGGAAAGCTAAGCCTAGAATAAAGTCTGGATTTACATGTTGTGTTTTCCTCAGAGATATTCTATGCAAATGGGAGAGTAAATTCTATACAAATTCTACCTTACTTATCCCTACCTCATTAGTATAAATATGTATATAGCATGGATGGATTTAAATGGACAGTGAAGAAATTAAACATCCCAAAGTATGAAGATATTTGGTCAGTATAAAAAAACAAAAAACATTTGAGTCATGTAGATCTAAAAGCTATTAAAAACATTTCAAAGGGCAAAACTGTTTTCTCAATTCCTTTTCTACAAAGTTTATATGATTATGATTTTAAAAATATATGGTGACTATTATATTCATTTATTTTTTTAATATTTTAATATTTTATTTTTCTTTCTTTATAAATGTATTTTATTTGAAAGTTTCAAACAACCTAACAAATCTATGTCTATGTAATTAAATATTTTTTAAATGTTCAAAAGTAGAAAAAAAGTAAATAAATTTCACGTTATTTTAATTTAACAGATCTTCTACTATTTGAATTTTAACTCTCATTAGGGTCAAATGAAATATTTTAAAATAGAGTAGACTAACCATAATACGTATTTTTAAATCTAGCTTTAAAAAAATGTAAAATATAATTCTCGATTGTTTTTTTTTATTCCACAGACCTGATGATTATTATTACTTGAATTAATGCTAAATATTTTTAAATAAACTAATAAATAAATAAACGAAACTAGTGCGTCTGCTTACTACCCCACCAATGCTGGTAATTACGTTTTTTTAAAGTATATTTACGATTTATTTAAAACAATGTATATACTTTTAATTAAAAAGGTAAATTAAATAAAATTGAGATAAATGCTATTGATGAAACTACTCTTCTCAATCTACTAGGAATAAATCCACTAATTAATGTGCAAATAAAAATATAAATTCCTGCGTCAGCGACCTAAAATATGTTTGAGATTTTAAATAGACATTTTAAAATATTTTCAAGCTGTAAAATAAAATTTTTAGTAACAAGGCTCAATATGAGTACATATGTAAAGTCATAATAATTATAGATATGTATATTAATAATATCTATTAAAAGGGGCATTTAAATTTTACATATAAAATGAGGCACGCATGGAAATACAAAAGCTGTTGTCCGGTGATCTCTCTTCTTTCTTATGAATATTTAATATTTTATTACAAAGTTTTCTACCTCGAGATTATGATGAATCTTGACCTTTTCTGGATCTCTGAATTAAAAAAAGTTAGTCTCAGAATGATGTCTGTCTCAATGTATTGTCTGTCTGTAGCTACATTCTAAACTGTTCAATTGATTTATTTCAATCTTTATATTGGATATTATATAATTATAACTCGAGTCTAAATCACTATTTAAATTATAGCTATAAAATTACTAATGACTAATTTTTATAAATAAGAAAAAAAAATCGGAATTAGCTCCAACGATTTTGTTCAAATTAAGTATCTGGAGAGTGTTAATATGAAGAAATATTTTTGTTCTTATAATAATGTACACTTAATTTATTTATTTTTAATTTATATATTTTTAATTTATATATTTTTAATTTATTTTTAATTTATTCAGCACCACGTCTTATTGCACGTTCGGGTTATACGCTTAAGTACTAAATACACAAAAGTGTTAAAAGCTACGAAGGTTTAATTTAGAGGAAGTGAATCCATATTTGCGTGGAGGGAAGGGGAGAAAACATTTAGGAAAAACCACCCCCATTTCAGATGAGGGATATTATAACATCAATCCCCACGTTCTTGGCTGACTAGCGCAACACGAAACTAGTGTGTTTACTAACTACGCCAACAAGGCTGGTAATTACGTTTTTTTAAGGCTATTTACGATTTATTTAAAACAATGTATATACTTTTAATAAAAAGGTAAAATAAATTAAATTGAGATTAATGCTATTGATGAAACTACTCTTGTTAATTTACTAGGAATAGATCCGCTAATTGAGCAAATAAAAAAATATTCTAGTCGAATATAAATGGAACTATGAAAGCTTTTGCCGTAACATTTATTTAAGGTGGGACTGTAGGAGATGCGAGTTAAGGGTAGTTTTCAAGCAACTTTTACATCAAAACTTTTATTAGGACAAAATAAATAATATATTGTCCAGGAAAAACATAAGAGTTTAATTTTATTCAAATGGTGATATCAACAACAATTTAGTTTCTGTCGTGTGCATAGCGGCATTAGATGAGAAACTCTTAAAATGAAGAGAAAAAACTGTCAATAATTTACAGGGTGCCACTGAAAGATACTCAACAACTGTTGATATCACCATGTGAAGAAAATTAAACCCTATGTTTCTACTGGGCAAATATTTTACCAACAAAAGTATTGATAAAAATAAAAAATCCTTGCAAAATTATTGCTCTTATCTCGTATTTTTTAAACTCTCATCTAAACTGTGTGAAACTGTTATTTCTACCTTGTTCGTAAATTGATTAGGCATGGACTATGCAAATTAGACTTTATGCTGTTTTTTAATTGGTTAGAAAATTAGGCTAATCTACTTCCACTAAGACTGTCTAAGAGGATTGTCGCACTATCACCGCTATCACACTCTACCTAATACATCTCCCACTATGGATGAGAGGATAATCTGTATATACAACCACGAGGGAAAACC
Organism: Timema shepardi; assembly: GCA_902151425.1. Classification (NCBI taxonomy): domain Eukaryota; kingdom Metazoa; phylum Arthropoda; class Insecta; order Phasmatodea; family Timematidae; genus Timema; species Timema shepardi. The sequence continues at coordinate 104,628 of CABFVX010000298.1, forward strand.
TCTTATGACGTACGTACGTATGTGTGTGTGTGTGGGTGTGTGAGAGAGAGAAAGGGTCAGTATCTTACAATTTAAGGCCAAAATTAACGATTATTCTTTTTTTAGGTTATATAACTAAGAATTTTCTGAACTAGCTTCCAAGATTGGTTGTCACATTATCTATTTTTCTATTATTTATTTTTAAGTACAGCTTCATAATAGTCGTTTGGGCTGTACGTATTTGTACTTAAACTTTTCTTTCAAACAAATGAGTGCTCAACACTCTTGGATAATATATGCCCAGAGTGAATAAAAATCAAGTCGCCTTAGTGATTTTTTTTTTTTTTTTTCAAAAATAAGACACCCTGGAGGGTAAATGGGTGTGGGGAGAGTGAAGGATGTAGCTTGAGTTTCAAGAAGACCCATTTTAAGTTGTTTACTTTCCAAACAGTACAAGATGTAGCACTCTTCTTGAAAAACCACTTTCCCACGACACACACACACACACACACATATATATATATATATATATATATATATATATAAAGAACTAGAGAAAGCACCGCGAGGTGAAAGTGCGTCGTTCGTTCTGATACTGTTAACCAGAAACCACTTTCACTTGTTTTTAGTTTTGCACCCACTAAGGCTGGGCCACACACAAGTAAGAAACAAACTCTCATTCTTACGGTGGTTTCACTGCGTTCCTTTTGCCAGCTTGAGTACTTCAACACTGGACTGCGCTAGTGTCACCGCTGGGTGATAATAGGACCGACCGCAGCGACCCTAGTGTTGACAGACTCAAGCTTCCAAGAGGAGCGCAACCATTTTAACCTGTACGTTGAGTGTCTGGGTAAATTATTACCCTGTGGGATGGACTTATAATAATGCGCGACTCATAATTAGCAACAAAATATGAAATAGTCTTTAAGTGCAAAATCCATCCAAAGCCTTAACATAAGTTGTTGTCCGCCGGTTATTCTTTCAATCCTCTAAATTGATTCTGATGAAATTTTGGCATGGATTTATCTCGAACATCCTGTTAACATGAAACATAATTTAAACTTACGGCTGTCATTTTATTTTCAAGTTGGCGTCTACCAAACACTACTTTGTGTGACTGTCTATTTTCCACAGTTGTTAGTCCCTCACGCAAAAACCAAAACACACAGCGTACTGAAATATCGTACGGACATAGCTTTGAAATCGGGTTAATACATAGGTAATAAAAATTACGTCCGCCATTTTGTTTAAATATGGTGACTTCAGAACTCTTCTTTTTGTGCATCTTCTCAGATTATAGAAGTAAGATTTTTTATAGCACCGACTCTAAAAGCTTAAAAGATATAGATTAGACATAACGAGCCTCTTTAAAGAAAATTGTGGTTATCTAACAAAAATCCCTACAGAATTCCTATTCCTTTAATATTGGATACTAAAATATATATTTTAAACCGGGCACATGTTATTAAATAAATCCTGTTTTTAATTAAAATATAACGTAATCGTTAAAGCCTGAATCATATTTATTGTTCATTTTATTTCTGAAAGTTGACTTGACTTCTTTTATCTAGTAGATAATTTGTCTAAAAATACTTATTTTAAGAAAGCACTTTAAGAACAACGTTCATTAAGTCATATATTTTGAAACATAAAATTAACCTATGGCATATCTAACACAGGAAAAAAGAAAAAGTTATAATTAAAAAGCAATCAATGTTTTGAGGGTTCAAATATTAATGATACTATGTAAACTCGTCAGAGGAAGAGGGAAAGGCTTATCAACACACAAACAAATGTCTGAGGGTAAACTTCTTATTTTCTTCTATCATTTTTTTTTTTTTTACATTGGCGTCTAAGTGTGATAGTGCTTGGACTGCTTAGGTGCATCAAATCAAGATGAAACCGACTTCGAATAATAGCTTCAACATCTCCAAGTAGGCAACATCGCTAATGACGTGATTAATTACGTTGAGTTAAATAGTTTTAGTAAGAATTTTTTTTTTAGAATATATAAAAAAATAGTTTCACCATAAGCCTTTATAGCATCTGTTATATTAATAGTTAGATTTTATAGGTATTGATAATATATTTTTAAATTGACCCTTACATATTAATCGGCTTGACGTATTGGTTTATGAAAGATAGATCTAATAGCTTTTAAAATGTTGAGTAGGACTTTTCATTCAATAAATGTACTATTTCAAATATAGATAGCTGGAGGGAAAATAAATCATTTAGTTGAACACACAATATAAAACACACGATATAAAACATGAAAAAAGACGGGAAAATCCATGCATACATCTAAAAGGCACAACGGCTAACCAACAGGGATCGTTATTTGCTCCCCTTCCTTGACTATCGTTCCTTCGGTGGCTCAAGGGATCAACTAAGTTAAAAGTGCAATCCTTTCTCTTTCCAAAGTAACTAGTGCTATCTCGGGGCTAGTAAGTCAATCTCACTGCCTCAATGGATCGGATAAAAATTCATTCTCAGGCCAGGGCCCTCTAGGATTTATATATTCTATGGCTATATCCCGTATACCGCTACAAATAAAAATAAAATCCCCTTAGAGGCGTTTTGAATCAAGCTTCCCATTAAATTGTCTAGCGTGATTTTTTTTTTCTCTGAGCCTGTATTTAGATTTATAAATAACGATGGGTGACCTGGTGGTCTAGGGGTAACGTGTCGGATTTCTGTACTGGGGGTCCGGGGTTCAATCCTCGGTCCCCGCACAGATTTATCTGTTAACCAAACCCTTCTTTCACCTATGACAAGACATGTATTAATCACAACCTGTGAATGTGGGGAATGCCAGGCCTCCACCGTGGTTCGGAACCCACGTTAAGCTATAAGTCCTCCATTTCATCTCACAATCACACTACCATTACACATTAGGGTAAGTGCGTACAGCCCGATCGGGTAGTGAGAAGCAGTAATAATAATAATAATAATAATATACGTAACGCACAGTGAATAGCGCATAGCACATAATGCGTAGAAAGATTAAAACTTATTACTTTCAACGCTAGCGTTCACAAGTGGATTATAATGAACAGTTCACAATTCATAGCATTTATTTAATGATAAATACCTTCTTTGAATGGACTTGAACATAAACAAACTTTGGACCGTTGACATATCAGCCAATGAGATTTCGAGAAGATACAATAGCTAATTTAAAACTCCAGTATACATAGGAGATAAAAACATGATATTTATTACATGTTTGAAATATTGTCTTGTAGTAGCCATACTTGTTTGTATAGTATTTATTTTAGCGTCTGTCCCTATATAATATATAAAATAGAAAAATTATTTTTTACTATATAATCGAGTAGTAGGTATATTCTAATGACATAACAAAATTAAAACATAAGAAATAGTTTTAATCAAGTCCAGGCATTACTTAAAATAGAGATTTTAAATCTAAATCTTGTCAGGAAGACTCCTACAGGCCATTTTTTGTGACCAAATCAAAGAGCCTAAGTTGTAGAGGATTTATAAAAATACGTTAGCAAAAAAAAAACCTAAAGATAAAAAACAATAAATTTCTTACATTGTAGGACTTATTTAAAATTATTTAAGAATGTTATGTTGTTTTATTTTCTCAATGTTATATCTTTAAAACTCATTGAGTAAAATGTAAATTCATTAATATGATAAATTCAATCTTAACCGGCCATGACGTCACAGGCAGGCAACGTCATTAATATATCGTTCCTTGTGCTTCTTTGTTGTTACTTACAATATTCTACTGGTTGTAATATTTTACTATAATACTTTCAATATAATCTCTTTTTACTTTCTCGCTATCTTACAGGTAGAGAGAAAGTATTGTGATAGTAAAAATATCGATCTCAAGATTTTGATGAATCTTGACGTTTCATGAAACACCGAATCAAAAAATAAAAGTTGTTTTTGACTTTCCGTCTGTCTGTCTGCCTGTCTGTCTTTACCTGGTCTCAGATTACATAATTAACTAATTTTGTCGGTACTAGTAAACAGTTTCTTGGCAACAGTCTTAAGTATTTGGCCTTGAGCTAAGAGAAAATGTGCACTCTAATTGCACGCGTTAAGAAAGAGTAGTTTAGTAATAGTTATTGAATATCTTTCAAGGAGGTTCTGGAATTTAATAACAACTTATTTTCTTCATTAAATACTTTTCTCATCTAATCCTGCTACGCTGAAAACAGATATTCAACAACTGTTGATACCCGCCTTGGTGGCGTAGTTGGCTAACGCGCTTGTCATGTTGAGGTCGACTGCTGAGGACGGGGAGATCGAGGCTCGAATCTCGGTCGGGTGAACTGGGGGTGGTTTTCCCTAAATGGTTTTCCACTTTCCCTCCACGCAAATGCGGGTTCACTTCCTCTAATTCAACCTTCCAAATTCCTAATCCATTAGAGTAATTAGTACTTAAAGCGTATAACCCAAACGGGTAGTAAAACGCGGTGCTAAATATTATTATTAACAACTGTTGATATCACCATGTGAATAAAATTAATCTCTAAGTTTATACTGAATAAATATTTTATTAATTTTTGCCAAAAATGTTGTTATAAAAATTACAATAACACTGCCCTTAACACAGGCTACTTACACCCCCGCCTTGAAGGTAAGAAATACTGTAACTTAAAAACACCTTGGATTAGTAAAGAAAAGTCGTTATTTGAGCGTACCGGGAAGATACAAACTTTGTATTATAACTAGTTTCCCTTTTTTTTTTCACCCCCTGCCCCTTTTCAGTTATTTTTTAGTATTTCAACCTCAAACTTCAGAGAAGGAGCAGTCCAAGTTAAAGTGCATTTGATCGTGTAGAGGAGTGTGGCGGCGATGGACGGGGGGGG
>CABFVX010000298.1:109598-131047 GCA_902151425.1 Timema shepardi
GGGGGAATAGAGGTGAAAGAGGGGTAATGGTCTAGAGATAAAGAAGGGGAGAGCATGTTATTTATAACTTGAAGAAACTGTGAGTGTGTTCAACGAGAAATTCCTCGCAGGGTCGCTTTTGAGATTGGAAAATTTCGTTATATCAAAACTTGAAAAGTCAGGTAGAAGGTTATTCTTTCTTGGAGAATGGAGTTTTCTAATTCCAAGCTTTACTCTAAAACAGTTTATTATTAATTAATGGTTATTCTTCTTTTGAAATATTTGAAAGGGTTTTTTTTAATGCAAAGGTGATTCGTTTGTATGTTACCACATAACACCACCCATTCATATATATACTGGTTCGGAAACTCATAACCCAAACTGCAAATATAGCTTGTTTGAACCAAAAGTAATACAAAATCCCTATACTCTTAAATCCGGAACAATATGCTAATACCAATAAATTGTGTTGAAAGTTTCGGCGTACAGCGCCGAAAGAACATAGGCGGTTCAAGCATGCATGTACAACAAGTTGTATATAAGTTAGGCGCATGGCACTGCACATGCAATAATGACAAGCAATTTCTGTGAAGTAGAACCATTAAAGATGATCTTTAAAATATATTCACATTTATAGATGGACTGGTGTATCGTTTACTTTAATTGGGATATATTTTGTTGCCATGCTCCAAGGTGAGGTGTGTAGTTCCGAGCGCCTAACTCCTTTACAACCTGTTGTACACGCACGGTTGCACAGCTTTGCTCTCTGGATGCTGTAAGCCAAAATTTTGAAATAATTTAATGATATTAACATAGTTTTACAGCTTTGAGTGTATAGGGATTTTGATTTAGTTTTGGTTCAAACAATGTGTACAATTTGAGCAACGAGTTTCCAAAAATCCCGTATGTTCAAGTTAGTAATCAAGAATTAAGGAATATAGATTATTTTTTTCGCCGAGTCCTACCACTCGTTGTACCCTAAATTGCATGAAGAAAGAGATGGAAACCGTTTATGAAATAACACCCTTGGCCTTCGAGCCCCAATTTCCTTGTCAACAGCAAATATAATCTAAATGAGTTTGACATTTAGTCCTCGTGATAATCGAGGCACGTCTAAAAAAAAGTGAAAGAAGGGAAATTGAATTGACCTTTCTAGTTTCGGTACAATATATTGCAAAATAAATACATATTTCTATGTTAGAAAATTTTGTGTAAAGTCTAAAAAAAATTTATTAATTCGTAATATTTATTCATTGAAGTTTAACTAAAATAATTATGCACATAGAAATCGGCTAAGAATTAATCGTTGATTGAAAGGATGTCTGAAGACTTACGAAAATGTAACTAAATTCTTAATATTTATTCTTTTACTTTTGACTAAACTTATTACGAATAGAGAAGTTAAAGTAAGAGCTAAACTTTTTTTCTTATTAATTTTATTTATTTATGCCATAACGTCTAATCCATTAATCGGAATTTCGACTTGGAATAAAAATGTATGTTTGTTAAAACTTTATTGTAAGAAAAGGTGTTTTGAGAATAGTTTTAATATTAATATAATTAATTGATAGAATTTAAAGATAAGGGTTTTATTGAAATTACAGGTGTTTTGTCAAAAATAACTTTAATCTAAAATTAAATTCCAAGCACAATTCGTTATATATGAAAAATGATTGGACTGTCTACTTAGTAGTTTTTGGCCAAAATATGTATCGAGAGGGAAATTAATATTTTCCATTTCATAATTTAGGTACATCTCTCACCAACCTCTTCAACATCCAATCAGACGATGTGTTGTTTTTTTTGTTTTTTTACTTTTTCTTGACCTCTTGCAGAGAAAAGTATTGTGAGAGTTGGAAAAAAAAATCGAATTTTTAGATATTATTAAGGATTGACATTTAAATGACCCCCTGAAACTGAAAAATGTATGTTCGTGTTGCCATATGTCTGTACGTATGTCTGTTCACCTGTTTCTATATCGAACAGAGAAGATACCATTTTACTGATTGGGGTAGAACTCGATATTTAGGATTTTCATTTGGTTCGCCCGAGGAGTTTTCAGAATTAGATATCCAACCCTAAAAGAAAGGGTAGCTTAGTGAAGAACCAATGCCAAAAGAGAAGTAATAAATTATCTCGAAATGTGCGTTAACGATTTTGACTAAAATTCATACCTAGGCACTTTCCAACATTAAGAACAAAATGATTTCTCTCAATTATTTCAGAAAAATTATATAGAAGGTACTCTTATTAAATAAATATCTCCAAATTTGATACTATCTATGAAAATCTTTGATATTTGAAATAGAATATCTTAAGTATAAAGTTTGCTACATTATGTGTACATAAAATACATTTTTTTAAATGCATATAATTATATATGAATAAAAGAAAGAAAGACAAAAAATCTTGAGTGATGTAACCAAAATATTATTATTATTATTATTATTATTATTATTATTATTATTATTATTATTAACACCGCGTTTTACTACCCCTTTGGGTTATACGCACTTACGCTAATGTGTAATGGTAGGGTGATTGTGAGATGAAATGGAGGACCTACAGTTTAACGTGGAATCCGAACCAGGGTGGAGACCTGGCATTCCCCACATTCACAAGATGTCTTGTCAGAGGTAACCAAAATAGATATCAGGGTATCCTATGGATTTTAAAAATAAATATGCACCGACTTCCAGAAATCAAGTGAGAGAAAGTTGATAGGAGTGTTCTCTTGTCAACCTTGTACGTTCATCCCAATAATAAAAGAATACACTATTGTCACTCACCTTAGAAACGAAACTGGCTCTTCGAAAAGGTTGCCTACCTCCTTACCTCCAAGATGAGATACAGGTAAAAAATAAATTTTTAAAAAATACTACGAGGATAAGGTGTTATAAAAAAAATATCTAAGATAGAATAAATATGAATTAAAATATAACAAAAAAATCTAAATGGGTTGGCAAATTTTAAATAAATTCCCAGTAAAATTGTAAGGCCTTTTTGCACTCGCTCATGTGGAAGGCAGTGGGTAGCTACCATACTTTCTCATCTCCCTTAGTACATGATGTCTACCATATGTTGGAGTCAACAATAAACAGCCATATGGATCAATAACACATAAATCCATCCTTCTGGTTGTCGACTTAATAATAATAATAATAATAATAATAAGGAAAATTTAAATACCTTCTGTTACACTCTTCTAAAGAGAAACTCTTATATTTTATTAGTAATACTTCACACTAGTGAGAACGGGGAATGTAGCCCAATAAGGTTTTGTCAAATTCAATAAACGAATCTATTTCACATTCTTCTTTTAGATTTTGAATAGCTATATTTGGAACTGAAATTGGTGTCTCATGACTATATATTTATGAACGACTTTTTAAACCCAGAAGAATGAGGTGTTCGTATGAATAGGAGGGATAAATGTGCCCGAGACACCGAAAGGAATAATTTAACGAGATTTAGAGGCGGAGAACGCAAATTTTTTGGCCCGAAGGGAAAAATAGATTAAATGAAGGGATTCAAAAACGCAAAGAGATTACGCTCTGAAGAGGTTCGTAGAGAAGGGTGATGGGGATAGGAAAATGGGTGTATGAATAAGGGGGTAGAATGGGGGAGGGGGAGTATGGTTGAAGAGTCATCATAGCAAAGCTCAGCGAGAGAAGTGAACTGATGTTACAGTGGTAAGATTGAAAAATTGAAAAGCAAGTTAGAATAAAATAAGTATATATTGAGATATTTTTTTAAATTGTATTGTTTGTGGGAGGTATAGTTTAGGTTTGGGGGTGAGGAAAATTCCATTATCTTCATTTTGTTTAGATTCCAACCTGATTTATTGAATAGTCATAGTGGCTAGGCTTAAGTTAGAATTAATAGTTTCTACTGGTCCTCTGGTTTAATTCTTGAGGGATGCTGTATACTACAAAATTATTAGTATTTGTGTCAATTCAGCAATCCAATTTGTAAATACGGTGTGCTTATATATATTTCGAAATTGAAAATTGCTATGTTTTACCCGTAAAATTATTAATATATGATATTCAAGTCTTAAAGCTAGTCTAATTTTTCTTAGAGGGGACCTTTTAAAAGAAACCAAATCCCAGTCCCAGATTTTTCTGTGAAACAGTTGGTCTGGAATAAGGTCGAAATTATCCTTATGAGGATAAATAAGTAGCACCTCCTGTCTAGAAAACTGAGATTATTGAACAGGAGGCTTTAGTTTACAGACCACATGACACCCTCTATCCGCAAATGTAGCTACTATAATCACTAACAGCTGCTTGGTCAATATAGCTCACTTTCAGGTTCATGCCATGGAGTGGATTTTATTTTATGCATGAAGAGTATTTCATATATTCATTTTTACTTCACTTGAAATCTAAAAAGGGTGATTTCTCTCTCCCTACACTGTACAAACCGTTTCATCTGTCCTGCAACAAAAATGTTAACCTCATTATAAATCATCACTGTTAGTAATTGTGTTATTCCTGTTTACGATAAAGTTTAGTCTACATACCACCTTGGCAGTATGTTATAAATCTGAGTCGTTATGCCAGCACAGGTCCTTAATCCAATAAGTAATGTGATTCACATCCCAAAACCCTTCCCTAAACTTTTACCACCTAAAATTTCATTTCGTTTCGTAGAGTTCCCTTCTCTGCGTCAATTCAATTTCTTTCTCTTCTCTCTCTTTCTATCGCCCATATCCTATTTAGCACTGAACACACATAATTTCTTCTTACTAACTTTTCTCTACCTTTACACTCCTTTTGATTTCTTAGACCTCCCGTGACTTGGATATAAAACCCCATTTTTATATGAAGGACCTTTTATTTATTTTTTGGAGAAAAAGTGCGGTTTTAACTAGACAGTTTGATATTGCATCTGTTTATTCGAGAATTACTGCCAAATTCATTGACCGACTGTAACAAAATTTGATAAGGAAATTCTTTGACTTAGGGGAACGAATTATATTAACGTATAAATTTTCTTTTTAATTTTGATATTTATTGCTAGACTTACGTCATAGTTGAGAAACGGTTATTCTATGTTAGTATTTACAATTGAATAGCCCGCGTCGATGGTTGATTTGTCTCTAAGGCATCAGTTTCACAATACACTGGACTGCCAATAATAGGCTGATTGGGGTTAAACCCTCGCCCATTTTACTCACTGTGGGTTTTTCTAAATTATTTTCCCTATAAAAATGCGGGTACAATTTATAAGATTATCAATGCTACCTAATTTTATATTATTACTACCTGCCCCAAATAAGCAATACATATAGAAATCCTGAAATATCCAACATTTACAACACCTTACTATTTATAAAATACTAGCAACCCCACACGTCGTTGCACGTGACCCACTGTGGTATTATGTTAGAAATAGCCTAATTAAAAAGCTAGTTAAAAATCCTTATTTGAGGTGCATTCGGACCCCCTCACGTACACCTATGTTAAAAATTTCAGATCTCTACTTGCCGTAGATTCGGCTGGGCATCGAACACAAACAAAAAAATACACAGACACACACTTCCTTTTCTACACTAATATTATAAAGAGGAAAGATTTGATTTTTTGTTTGTAATGAGGAATAAATTAAATTTTCAAAATAAAATATAGCCTATGTTACTCGCTGATAATGTAGATTTATATTGGTGAAAGGATTTTTAAAATCGGTCCAGTAGTTTTTGAGTTTATCCATTACAAAAAAAAAATCAAATCTTTCTTCTTTATAATATTGGAATACATATGCTTTACTCACTCAATGTATCTTCTGGCTTAGCACAAGTTCTATGACCGACTAGTTCACACCGAATTCTATGATGAAGTGAAGACTGACAAAGCTATGAAAGGAGCATTAACGATTCACTTCAATGATGTTATCTAGACCTACGCTGATTGGCCTAGCTGGCCGACTGATAAACCTCACGCGAGCTTAATTGCCAACTCACCAGATTTCCGGTGTATATGTCTTCTAGATGACGTGTCAACACTATGACGATTGTTAACAAGAGAATCATGTTGGTAGCACGTGTTTGCAACGTAGCGTTATTCTTCTAATATGAAGATTTCCCCCCTTATTTTTATCAACTAGACCTATATAAAGCTGGTGCTCAGCTAACATAGTTGACTATTAATTCCAATACAACCACAAGAAGTCCTGTTCCGGACTTAGATACAATCACTCCAGGATGTAAAAATATAAACTCTTTATGTTTTATTAATATAATATAAATGTAATCAACCTATAATGGGTTTGGGTGACTGAACACTTAGTTGATTATGTGATTAAAATCGTTCAGTGTAGGAGTCAATAATTTCTCACTAGAAGATTTGTTTTAAAAAGTAAAATTGTTTTATGGAACACTCAATGTTTCCTTTTGCCGCTTTGGCGCTAGTCTCTTTGTAAAATTTAGACTTACAAGTAGGTATCCCCTTTTTGATTCATTTTCTTGCTTGGAATATTTGGTTAAAATATAACTTTTATTGCACTTGTGGTTAATAATAATGAAATAAACTTTAAAATTTGATAATGTTAATTTATTGTTACAATTTTATAGACTTATTTTGTTTGAAGAAATTATTAATATAATCTATTTTTTACTGGTTTATGAAGTATATAATTTAACAATTCCAATTCATTTATTGAGAAATTAACAGTATTATAATGTAATATTACTTTGCTTTCTATTATAATGTTAAATATTTAGAAGCCGAAATCTTCTCGATTAATTCTAAGTTTGTGGAAGAAATGGTCATACAGAAGTTTAAGTTATGTATGGAAGTCAAACCTTTGTGTAATTTAATTTGATCAGGATTTATATTTAAATTTAATTTAATCGTAAAATTTAGTGATATAGTTGGAATTCACAAGGGTAATTCAGGTGCTTTGTTAACCGTTTATAGGAGCTCTTTAAGCTATTTATTGTTATAGTAAGGTTTCAAAGGGTTGAATATTTAACCTGTTTGTTTAGTCGGAATTTAATCTCTTTGATGAAAATGATTTTGATGGTAAAACTTTATACTTTTATATATCAAGCTTTTTATTAATATAGTAAGGTTTCAAAAGTTTAATGGTTTAACCTGTTTGTTTAGTCTGAAGTCACAAGAGTGATTCAGCCGTTTTGTTAACCTAGTAGAAGAGCTCTTTAAGCTCTTTGTTACTATATTAACGATTTTTGATTAATAATGGGTCTCTTTCAGACTAATTCATAAACAAATAACTATAAAACGCTTTTGTTTCAACCATAGTCTTCTTCAAGGACACCGGTACTATTACTTTGAGATTGTGAAATATATCCTCAAATAGCAGTCTCTTCTATATTTATATGTTTTCAACACTCCCCATTTTGCCTTGTGAGACCATGTATTATTTATTTACCTTTGTTGTTTTAACTTGAATAAATAATTCAATTTTTTTCTTAAACTTTAAAATGTTCCTATTAATGTAACATTAAATTCCTTATAGTTTCCACCTACCCTCTTCCCCGCTATTGTTACCTCTAGCGGTTATAGATGAAGGTTGTGAATGGTACAACTTCATTAAGTTCAACCTTCTTCATATCTGACACACTGGCTTATTACTACAAATGCTTTTCACCCAAATCTGTTGTAAGATGTGCTGCTAAAGAAAATACAACAAATACTAAAACTATTTACATGCGTGTATTGTTCAAAAAGCGACTGGAATAGATAATAAAAAGAGCGTGGTGGAAGGAGACCAATTTGGATTCGTAAAAGGAAACAGAGATTCCATCGGTATGATGAGAATAGTTTCAGAGATAGTTCGGAAAGTTAAGAAATTGAACCCAACTTTGGTGAAATGGTGTAATGGAAGAAACAGATGGTGATTCTCAAGAAAATCGGCATCAACTGGAGTTACATATGGCTGATCGCATACCTGTACCAGGAACAGCTAGTAAAGGTGAGGCAGAATTATATAAAGACCAACAAAGTAGAGATAGGAAGATGAGTAAGACGGGGACGCTGTGTGTCACCCAGTCTGTTCAACTTGTATGAAGAGTGGGCTAGTCAGGGAGAGGGAATCACTGGATAGACGTGGCGATTTCAGGATAAGAGGACACATCATCAATACAATAAAAATATGCATTTCTGGTCGAAAATAAAAATAAGAAGATTTCCAGGAAATTATATCTAACTAGTGAAGATAAGGAGAAAAATATTTATAGAGATAAACGTTGAGAAGTCAACGGTGATGGTGATTTTATTAAATCTTAAAAGCTGCTGAAAATCTCAACTGGAAATCATGAGTTTGAAAACATGGAATAGTGCAAGAAACTGGGAAGTCTGCTGAAAAAGTATAACAACTGCACCAAGGAAATTAGGCCAAACGGTCTAAGCCCTAAAGCATCACTCTAGTGTTGGTCCGGCATGCTTGCGACAGGGAGATTGGGCTAGAATCCCATTTGGGTCTACTGAGGGGTATTAATAATAATAATAATAATAATATTTAGCACCGCGTCTTACTACCCGTTCGGGTGATACGCTTTTAAGTACTAACTACCCCAATGAATTAGGAATTGGGAAGGTTGAATTAGAGGAAGTGAACCCGCATTTGCGTCGAGAGAAAGTGGAAAACCATATAGGAAAAACCACCCCCAGTTCACCCGACCGAGATTCAAACCTCGATCTCCCCATCCTCAGCAGTCGAGCTCTACACGACAAGCGCGTTAGCCAACTACGCCACCGAGGCGGGTCTGAGGGGTATTTTTACTTAAATGGTTTCCCACTGTTTTTCCACGCATATTTAGGCAGATAATCTTTAAAATACATCCTTCCTCACACCCGCCCCATCAAAGTAATTAATTATCATATCATATGTGTGTACATCCTGAACAGATAGTAAGATCCGGTGATAAAAAAAATAGATTTTTAAGGTAGGGATGTGGATATTTCTCCTTGGAAGTGTGTGCGTCATGCTTACTTTGACGATGAACACCTTTTCACTCCCCCCTCCTCCTTTATTGCTCCCCCCCTCCCCCTTTCAATCACCAAAGAGGTTCAGGGCGTCACACGACCTTCGGGACGCTACATAGACCACTAAACTTTATTAACCCTCTTCAAATAGAAGGCAGAGGTAGTTCAAATATTGACACTTGGTTTCCTACATGAGTCCATCTTGTTTTTATCTTACATATAGGTATAATTTAGGGTATTTAGGAACTGCGTGATTACTATTGGGAAACTGTATTGTCATTCTGTTGTTTTAATGTAGTGGAGATTACCTTAAATTTAAGACAAATTTGACAGCGCTGTTTCGGTGATGTTGCCAGTAGATCCTTTTTACCCCAGCACACCACCATCCAACAAAACACTACAAGCGAGGATATTTGACAACGGTTAACCGAGATAGATAAGATAAAGCTTTTCACCATAAAACACAGAGGATCTATCAGCATACCTTGGTTATATTACAGATGATGACGAAGATATTTAATGTTTGTATACCCACTTCAGTGGTCACATGGTCTAAGTCACTACTCTCAAACTAAGCTAGACTGCCTATGGTTGGTATATCGAGGTTTGAACCTGGTCGGGTGTATTGAGGGTGATTAATTCTAAATCGTTTACCCTCTATCTCTCCCTCTCTCCACGCAAATGCAGGTACACTTCCTTTAAATTCAACCATCCTCATACTTAACCCATTAGATTAAAAATTATGTAAGCGTATAGCCCGAATTTATATAGAGACGCCATGCTTAACAAAATATGTATACTGGATGCTTATTCTCTGGAATTAGGAATTCGAAATTAATTGCTGCACCTAATAGATATACCACCTATCCCTATCTTGAGCAAGTTTCATCCAGTCCACCTTATTACATCCTATTCCTATCTTGAGCTAGCTCTATCCAGTCCACCTAACTACAACCTATCCCTATCTTGAGCAAATTCTATTTATTCCAACTCATCCCTATCTTGAGCTAGTTCTATTCATTCCACCTAGTTACACCCTATCCTTATCTTGCGCAAGTTCCATCCAGTCCACCTTATTACATCCTATTTATATCTTGAGCTAGCTCTATCCAGTCGACCTCATTACACCCTATCCTTATCTTGAGCTATTTCTATTCAGTCCACCTAACTACACCCTATCCCCACCTATATTTAGCTAGTTCTAGCCAGTCCAACTCATTTCACCCTATCCCTATCTTGAGCTAGCTCTAGCCAGTCCATATCATTACACCCTATCTCTTTCAGGTCCATTATAATGTTATCTCTCCATCTGCGTCTAGGTCTTCCCAGTGGTCTCTTCCTAGTGGGTTTGCCAGTCAGCACCTTGAATACGGTTCTAGATTCTCCTATCAGCACTGCCTGTTCTGCAATGTAGTGTAATGAGTAAGGATATGTTACATATCATTATGTAACCTCCCTCCACTCCCCAGTATCCTAATCCCTTTTTGGGCGCCAAATATATTCCTATGACCCTACTCGCCAATATGGCTGAAGAACGTCGGGGATGAAAGGTGGTGAGGGGGGGGGTATTTAATTACATTAAACTAAAAGGGGACAGGGACGATCTAAAAGTTAGAAGTGACGCTGCGGGGTAAATGGAGAGGTGAAAGGGATGGGGGTAGAAAAGGTGTGTGTGATTAAGTAAGGTTGACTTCCTCTAGCTTCCGTACCTTATAACTTCCGGTCTTTCAGGGCCTGTGGGGGAAACAGGGGTCTCCAGAAGGAGCCATTAACCCTGACATACGTATTTAGCTTTTAGGTGCGTGGTTAGCACGCTCTACTAGGTCATGTGACGGTTTCCACCCTTAACTTCATAGGTCTCTCATTTATTTTGTTAACTTCGTCTCACTGCCCGGTCTGGTTCTATGGATACATTTATTAACTAAGCCATTGTGTTAGGTATGAGGAAGATATAATTTAGAGTAAATGCACCCGTATTCACTTAATAAAAGTGATGGAGTTTCTTTAGGTAAAATTACTTTCAGTCCACACAACAAGCATACAAACATCAATATTTTTACCACCAGTAAACCAATTTAAATAAAGTCTAAATTTTGATCATA
The DNA here is from genome assembly GCA_902151425.1 of Timema shepardi. Classification (NCBI taxonomy): domain Eukaryota; kingdom Metazoa; phylum Arthropoda; class Insecta; order Phasmatodea; family Timematidae; genus Timema; species Timema shepardi. The sequence continues at coordinate 120,631 of CABFVX010000298.1, forward strand.
GGCCTACTATTGAAGTTCATTCCATAAATATGAAACTAAACATTCAAACTTAAAATATTCAATTTATTCTTTAATATAATAAATCATTCGATCACTGGTAGGGTATTGAAAATAAGATTAGAGTTTAAGAATCTTTGACGAGTAGTATTCTAATAAACAGTTCCCTCCCATTAATTCTTAGAGAAAGTATGTCAGCAAGTTAGCTACGAGTATATTATTAAAATAGGTGGGCCTGTGTGTATTTATAACGTAATTATTATTAAAACAACAATGACGGGAATTGTTTGTCTACTATCCTCTGCTATTGTAGGCAAACTTTTCTCAACATTACAATATGTCATGCAAAAAAAATCACAATCTCTCTATTATTGTAAGGTTATGCTAGAGTGTAGCTATATACGTATTCTATACACATATTAAAATACACAGATATACAAAATAAAAACAAGTATACGTGATTATGCATGGTTGTAATTTTAAAAACATTTTAAAATATATTCGGACATTAAATATCATTATATTACGTGTTCAATGTGTTCTCCCTTATAAACAATTAAAAGTTCAACTCATTGGGTAAAATTAATATGAATATGTTAGGTTAACAGTTAATGTGGATGAGTAGAGAACACCGCAAAAAGTGTTTTTTACAGTTTCAATATAATTTCTTCTTTTTTTTGCCATAATAGATCAAATAATTCTCCAGTAGAAACACAGGCTGATATCAACACTGTTAAATATGTCATGGGCATATCGGAATTTGATGAGAATTTTTTTTTAATTAATAGAAAATGTTGTAATTAAATTCAAGGACACATTTCATCGCTATTAAAGAACTGTAACAAACATGTGTAGAAAATTATATTCAATTTTTCTACTAGAGAATAAATGTGTGATTTATTTTGACCAAAAAAGTTTTTTTTATAAAAACCAAAAAAATGCTTACTATTACGGTAAAAGAAAATTTTATTTTTCTAGGAATTATAAATAATTGTCCATGGTAACCAATCATTAATTAAACTTGCACTTTTTTAATAGGATGATTATATAGCTACATCACTTATATTTACACTTAATTCATTAACAGACATAGCTTCTAATTAAAACTCGCCTCGGAGGCTTATTTGGCTAACGCGCTAGTCGTGTTGAGCTCGACTGCAGCGGACGGGGAGATCGAGTTTCAAATCTCGGTCGGGTGAACTGGGGATGGATTTTCCTAAATGGTTTTACACTCTCCCCTCACGCAAATGCGGGTTCACCTCCTTTAATTCAACATTCCCAATTCCTAATCCATTAGCGTAATTAGTACTTAAAGCGTATAAACCGAACGGGTAGTAAGACGCGGTGCTAAATAATAATAATAATAAATTCTAATTAAACTTATTTAAATTTATCACAAACTAAAAAGAATAGTAGGCTTAGCTATGTGTGCCAGGATTTGAATCCGAACATCAAGACAAGCTCAATTCAATTATCTTCTTTGAAAAAATCCTTAGTAACTCTAGTTTTGAAAGTACTGCGATAATACAAATATTTTGTGCCCATATTATCCTTTTTGGTTGCCGCATTGTCTAACGCGCTACTCTCGCAGTAGACTAGACTTCCGATGACGGGGAGATCGAGGTTCGAATCTAGGTTGGGTTTACTGAAGGTGGTTTTTCTCTAAATGGTTTTCTACCCTAAACAAACGCAAGCGCACTTAATCTAATATAACCATCATTCCTAAAAAAACATTAACATAATTATTACATCATCGTCTAACCCGAACGGGTAGTAAGTTTCAGTGCTAAAAATAAATATACACATACCCGTATGGGTAAACAGGCGTAATAAGACGTCAGAATCATCTGCTGATGATGAGTAGGTTAAGGCTAGGTCCTACCTAGGTTTAACACTAGCAATCCTAAGGGTAGGATTGGCCTATCCCACACGGAATTCTTTTATAATTTCAACTTACTAATTTTAATCTAAAATAACTCTAAACAAGCGTATAACTTGAACGGGTTATAAGACGTGGCGCTAAAATTAAATATTCAAATTTCAATGTAGTTGTCTACTAGACTTATTTACATATCCAAGCTATTTTTGTGTTATGTTTGCAAACCATCTTTTCATTATTCCAGTTCTTTAGAGTTAAGGCTATTCAAACTCTCACCCATAGAATGGTAGTGGCAACCATGTTTGCGGTTAATTTTGGCACCACTGAATATAATGAACCAGTAAACAGGTATTTTAAAATATATAAAATGTAAAGCTCACCTGTGCTGTGCACATCAGTTGTGGACAAATATCGACTTACAGTTCGATTAGTGAGGAGTTCTTCAGGGTTATGTTCTTTTAAAAATGACATTTTTAATTAATTTCAAAAAAAAAAAATTGAAAAATATAAACATACTATCATAATTAGGTTTAAATAAATGTATGAATAAATAAATGTTACGTTACACCGCAGATTTTCTCCTGCTTTTATCTTGAATTAAACAATTATTAAAAATTTGAAAGATTTGTGAAACTAAATAGTAGGTATTTACATTGTTGTAGAAATAATACAGCAAATATCATAAATTAAATAATATACACTGTTACTTACTCAATAACATTAGGAACTAGGAACATTGTTACAGAAAAATTGAGAAAAGATCATAAGAATTAATTTCATTTTCAAAGACCTGAAATAAAAAGTATATATATATGCTTAAAGCTCAGAAATCATTAGTCTTATAAAAATATATTTCTATTAAAAATGTTGAGCTTTAATAGTACTACAACTTTACAATTATGAGTTATTTCGTAACTCAGAGTTGCGGAGAAACCAGTGATATTGTAAAATTCCCATTGTGTAAAGTACCTTCAGAATCATTTTCATGAGAAAATAAGTATACCCATCTTATTTATAATGATAAACAGTGTATAGATATAAAATTTAATCAAAATCATCAAAGCGAAATTTGAGAAAAGTAAACTAACCTTAAATTTTGGGTTGACTATCGAGGTCTTGAGAGAAAGTAAAAAGGACTTAGAGGTGTGTTACAAAATATATAATTAGATTGATATGTTTAAAGCCAGATCTTGTTTAGTTCCTCTGAATTATTCTTTGGCCATTATTTGTACCTCCATTAATGTATATCTTAAATAGAACTAAAATTCAGAACATCTCTCATACAAAACATAATATCTGAATCTAGTCGTAATCTCTAATCTAATCTTTAATAAATACATGTTTTAAAGCCCTTATTGGAATCCCCCCCAAGAATGTTCTTAAAACCTTTTGAAGTTTGACACCGGAGCTTTAAAAATAACTGCTAGCATTTTCGGGGGTTAGCTAATTTATGAACGCATAATTATTAACAATCTTCCTAGATTTAAAATGTATGTACCGACCCTATCGTAGACAGGATCGAAACTTTACCCAGCCCTGGACATCCTCCAGATCTAACGCGCAATTCCTCTTTAAGGAATCAATATTTACTTGCGGTCCGTGGGAATGCACGGGTACTCGGACTATTCATGCGGACTGAGGGAATGCACTGGTACTCGGACTATTCATGCGAACTGAGGGAATGCACTGGTACTTTGACTATTCATGCGGACTGAGGGAAGGCACTGGTACTCGGACTATTCATGTGGACTGAGGGAATGCACTGGTAATTTGACTATTCATGAGGACTGAGGGAATGCACTGGTACTCGGACTAGTCGTGAGGACTGAGGAAATGCACCAATAATTGAACTGGTCAAGGTGAACTGAGGATAGTTGAGGGTTACAATCTCTACCGGCTGCTTTAAAGGGTTTTTATGTTTTCCTTAACTGTTTTATACCCTCTTTCCACGCAAATGAAGACGTATTTCTTCTAAAGTGATTCTTTCTCATCCTCATACTACTGTTATAGTAAGGATGGATAATACCGCGTGCAGTACGCTATGAAAAATAGCAAAGTGTACATTCATTAATTCATTCATATTCTCAAAAACAACATTACTTTCAAATTTATTTTACTCTACACGTTTTATTCTCATATGATTTTATTTTCTACATTTTTCTATTATCTGATTTTTTACTTTTTGTATTTTTTTTTTGTATTTTCTACATATTTTGTATTCTGTTAATTTTCATACTCTCAAAATTTTTATATTCTTTAAATTTTTCCTAACAGTAGCCATTACATTTTTATACAACACCCTCTACTTCTTTTTTATAGGCTTTATATTTTTATACCGTACTTCTTACATTTTTATACAGTAGGTATACTCTTTACATATTAAACCCTTTACACTTTTTATATCATCTAATTTATTTGTACTCTTTAAAATATTTTATATATTTTTTTACATTCTCTAAATTTTATATTCTTTAAAATGTTTTAGTTCTAATAATCTAGTCGTAGTATAAAAGAGAGGTAGTAAAGAACACAGATAAGGATGTAGAATAAATAATGTTATATAGCATAAGAGAAAGAAATAAAAGATAATAATGAAAGAAGAGTTAAACGCGGAACATAAAAAAAAAGACAGAGTGAAAAAAAGACCCAGCGAACTAGATTGAAAATTATTGTATGGAAGTTGGGGTGTTCGAAATAAAAGATCAAATAAATCGAAGGACGATAAAGTAAAAGGGAAATGAATGATAAAAAGAGTGGTGAAAGAGGAGACAGAAAATTCTCACCAGAAGCAGTCAAAGAACGCTATTTGATTAGTGTAGAACAGAGTTTAAAATGAGATCGGTTAGAACCACATCCATTTTGTGGTCGGTAAAAAGATATACCCAGGCGAGGATGAATCCTCTCTTATTAAAACAGTGCGTCAGGGTTGAGGTCGTGGAGGAAGCGGAGCATCCAAACATTTGTCTAATGGGCATAGAGAAAATTCACTTGGTAAAATAAACAGTTAACCGTATTTGTAAACTAACAACTAGTTAAATCTAGTTTGATGGGAATTGTTTATTTTTTTTATTTTTTTTAGGTCCTATGATGGCGATGATTACTTTTCTACTGTAGACATAAAAATATTACGGTTTTTGAGAAATGTTTGAGACTGCTTATTTTATCAGTAAAGCAATAAACTTTACATCTATCCAACAGTTAGTTTGTGATATAATTTATCACTTTATTTCCTTAAATACATTACCTAGAAAGTGCAATTTATGATAGCAATTATGCGACTGTCTCACAACACATCAGTTTCAATAAAAAGCTGTAACTGAATTGTTAAGGAGCCAGACTACAATAATCTAACTGAACTCGATTTGATCCCAGAGGGGGCCTAAAACAATTCAATATTTGAATTCAAACTACTTATTAAATAATATAAATAATAAATAGTTGTTAGTGCTAGGCGCCTTATGTTAAGTAGGCCTGTTTCAGGTTAAATTAGTTTTATGTCATGTGCTATCCAAACACTTGTCCTTTGATTTTAACTTAATATATCCTAAAACTCGCAGTGGGGGTTAAACGATTAATAAATTTGGATTTAGAAGCCCGGCTAGTTGCGCTTTAAGGTTAGGGGAGATTTTCATACCTTTTTTCCGCACAAATGCCAGTGCATTTTCTCTAAACTTTCTTCTTTACTTAAACCAATAGGAATAAGTTGTTACTAAAGTTTAAGGTATAATTGTGTATCTATAATAATAAGGCTACTTAATAATATTATAATATTATTATTATTAGCACCGCGTCTTACTACCCGTTCGGGTTGTACGCACTTACGCTAATGTGTAATGGTAGGATGATTGTGAGATGAAATGGAGGACCTACAGTTTAACGTGGGATCCGAACCACGGTGGAGACCTGGCATTCCTCACATTCACAAGATGTCTTGTCAGAGGTGAAGGAAGGGTTTGGTAATCAGATAAATTTGTGCCGGGACCGAGGATTGAACCCCGGCCGCCAGCACAGAAGTCTGACACCTTACCCCTAGACCACCAGGTCACCGATATTATAATAGTTTTTTTTAATATTAGATTTATTAAAAGTCCTTTAATTTATCGCTGAATTCCATAAGCAGCACCGCTTACTAGGACTGGTCTCGCAAATAATCTTCCTTCCTCTTCATTCCTTATCTTTATAGCTTGATATGTATAGCCTGAGAATATACAATCATTAATCTTATTATTTAATGAGTTATCAGTTCGTCTCGGTGGTCTTGGGATAAAGGGTTCGCCTTGCACCCGTTGTTCGTGGTTTCAAGCCCAACTGGGGTCGACGGATTTTTTCTAGAGTGATAAAAATCTGTAGCACAACTTATTTCGGAGTGGGAGTAAAGCCGCCAGTCCCGTGTCAATTGTGAGATATAAAATAACCCTGGAATATGTGTGTGAAAATACCTCTCTCGGTAAAGTTGGTAGGACATTTCGCTCTCGCTCATAGAAATTATCGTGTGCTTGATATAAATAGTGGCTCAGATAATGCACGTTAAATACCCAAAGTAAATAAACTAATAATGAGTGATTATTTATATAGATATAGAAGACAGTTTACAAGTACAGTTCTTTTAAAGCTTCGCTTAACCTGATGACAGCATAATTAACTATCCCTATATGCTAAATGACGAATAACTCAACCATCAGGACGAGTTTTGCGGACAACCTCCACTTGATGATACATGTGGATTTAAAATATACTCAAATAAATTTTCTTCAAGGTTCTAAACTTTTTTTGAAATTTATTGTATTATTAAAAATAAATACATACACTGATAGAATCAAATTAACTAAAAATAAACAATATTCACTGAATTAAATAATATGATTAATAATTAATTCTGTAAGTTAGTAAGAGTATGAGAAAAACAAAATGTAATCTAATAAAATAAACAACTTAATAGTTATAAAACACATGGTTATTTAAATATTTAAAACAGTTAAAAAAATATTAACACAGTCTATAATAACAATCAATGTCTACATTGACCTTGTCATTCACATAAGTCGTCACTGGTCTCCACGCGTCTGCGTTGACCCACGTTACATGAAAGCCGGACACGCCGGCCTACTCATTGGTCACGCTGATCTATACTTACTTGACACCCTGGTCCAATCACCGGACACGTTGGCCCACTTACCAGACATGCTGACTCCCTCGCTGGACACGCTGTCCCACACGCTGGACAAGGTGGCACACTCTATGAACACGCCAGCTCACTCGCTGAATGCGCCAGCCAACTCGAAAGGCAAGCTAACTAGCTCTGGCCCACTCGACGAACATGCTGTCCCACTCGTTTAACATGCTTGCCAAACCCTAGGACACGATGGTCCACTATCCACAAATTGGACTGGAGCTCCTCTGGCTATCACCAACCGTGTATCTATAGATCACAGTTAAAGAGTCCGGAATAATCCATTTCTAGAATAGTGGCTTAGAATAAAATTGGCCCAGACTCTTACAAATATGTCCCTTTCCCTCTCTCCATAACCTCTTTAATCTCGCTGAAAGTGAGACTTGCTGGGTACCTGCTAACCCAGGAAGGAGATAGAGAGAACAGAGAGGACAGTTAAAAACAAGGAGAAGCATGCAGGTCTCGCTGTCAGACACTAATCTCGATATAATAATTTATTTACCATGTTCAGCATCTTGATTCTTTTTATCACCACGTTATACTACCCATTTGGGTTGTACGCCGATGCACTAATTACGCTTGTGGGTTCGAGATGAGGCAGGTTGAATTTAGAGCAGGTGTACCCACATTTTCGTGAAGAATGAGAAACTATTTAGTAAACACTACCCTCAATACACCCGGTCACCCGGTCATCGGCAGTCTAGTATGTTGCGATTGTGACGCCTTAGGTCATGCAGCCATGGAAGCGGGTATTTGTCTTACTATTATATTTCCTGTCTGTTCGCGTATAGAAAATAATAGGGTAGAATATAAGTAAAATATTATACCGAGGAAGGATACTAATATTTTTTTAGAGGGCCAGTGGGAAACATTTATGGGGGAAATAAACAAATCCAAAATGGCTTGAATTTTTACCTCAATCTTCCTGTCTCTGAAAAAACAGGCTGGCGCCTTCGACCATATGTTCGTTTTTAATGGGATATTTGTATAATTCTAGCAAAAAAACTAAGTAAAATGTATTTAGAACATTAGTTCACGTCGTCTGCCGCTAGAAATCAGGTCGTTCTCCTCTATAACGTTATTTCAGCATCATGTATCGACCCTGTGGTAATAACTATATTTACATATCGGCGTGGTTAACGATTTGCCCGCTATAATTTACTGTATTAACCTCTAACTTAGTTGCCATTAATGTATTTCAGATAACCTCATTATGTCTAAGGCGATAAACCCAAATCATAGTTAATATAATTATTAGTGGCTTATAATGAAATAACCCCAATTAAATAATAGTATTTGCCCCATAAACTGGGAATACTAGTCACAGATAAGATTTTCTATAAAAATACTATTTCTCAAAAATCAATTACGTGGATTGAATTTATATATTTTATTTATGAGAATCAAAAGGCTTTGATCAAAATATCTACTCAATATGGATGATTTGCAATACGGCTTCTAGATTATTCCGTAAAGTTTTTGTCTTCATGTATAGCTTACACACAGATACAACTCTTTCTCTTTGAAATATACCATCAAAAAAAATATTTCTTAACAAATATCTTACCTTATCATTATTACATTTGAGTAATTATTCAAAACAAACTTTTCCTTTAGATGAAAAAATTAAAATTAAAGCGTCATCGCTTTCCTGCTACCTGCCAAAGCTAGCCATACATTTTCACTAATATGGTAGGGATGAGTAAGGTATAATTTAGAAAAACGTACACGCATTTGCATGTAGGGAGAGAGTTAAACCATTTAGGAAAACACACCATGCTTGGAATCGAACCATTTTCTTTTTATTAACAGCACACTAGAATTAATGGCAGCTATCATTGCCATCTACCAACGTAATCTTATACCATAATTTTCTTACGACTGGACATATTTGACAGCTATAATATTTAGCAGCGCGTCTTACTAACCGTTCGGGTTATACGCTTTAAGTACTAACTACGCTAATGGATTAGGAATTGGGAAGGTTGAATTAGAGGAAGGGAACACGCATTTGCGTGGAGGGAGAATGGAAAATCATTTAGGAACCCCCCCTCCCCAGTTCACCCGACCGAGATTTGAACCTCGATCTCCCCGTCCTCAGCAGTCGAGCTCAACACGACAAGCGCGTTAGCCAACTACGCCACCGAGGCGGATCTGACAGCTATAAAAAGATTGATAAATATACTTTAACTGTTCACATGTCAGGTCATGTAATTTGCAGCTGTTATATTTTATATATATCATTGATAAAATAACACAAATAAGAGATAATATAGTGACGTGCATGGTCTAACGTGCTATTCTCGCAGTAGAATAGACTACCTACGACGGAGAACTAAAGATACGAATCTCAGTTTGATGTATTGAGGGTGGATTTCCCAAAATGGTTTTCCACACTTCCTCGACGCAAATGTAGGTACACCTTCTTTGAATATAACCTTCCTACAAACACAAGCTTAGTTAGGACATGAGCGTATAAACCGAACAGGTAGTCAGTCAGTCAGTCATACGCGGTGTTAGAAAAAATAATAGATTAATATTTTTTTCAGTGTTGACCGCCAAAATAAAATGTATTTTTAAAAGGTCCACTTTTAATCAATTCAAGCTATATATAAGTTCTGATCAAAGCTAGCACCAACTATTGTCACTTTTGTTAAGCTTTCATCAGTTCAACACAGTTTGTCCAGGAAAGCGCTCTGGAACATCCTCCCTCGAAGCCTCTCGAACTTTCCTCGACACCACGTGGCTCAGTGATTCGCCAGGGACCTAACTAGTTTGTAACATAAGTTAGCACACTCCAGACCCTCTGTTTCTAGTATCCGTCACAAGAAGTAAAACTTTTTAGCAGAATAAACGTTTCGTAACATGTTGCCTTCTGTTTTACGTTGTCCTTTTTGATGAAGAGTCCGTCTCGCCCACCAGAAAATACATAATTTAGGTAAGGGATATAGCTTTAACGTGATGTCACAAAGTGGCACGGTTTAATGTTTTCTCATTTTTAAATTATTATTATTATTATTATTAGCAACGCGCCTTACTACCCGTTCGGTTTATACGCACCTACGATATTGTGTAATGGTAGGGTGATTGCGAGATGAAATGGAGGATCTACAGTTTAACGTGGAATCCGAACCACGGTGGGGGCATGGCATTCCCCACATTCACAAGATGTCTTGTCAGAGGTGAAGGAAGGGTTTGGTAATTAGATAAATCTGTGCCGGGACCGAGGATTGAACCCTGACCGCCAACATAGAAGTTTGACACTTTACCCCTATACCGCCAGGTCACCCTCATTTTTAAAGAAAACCAATTAAATGTATGACATATAAGCCGATTTACCATTCTTTTATATATATATATATATATATATA
>CABFVX010000298.1:131158-164596 GCA_902151425.1 Timema shepardi
TATATATATATATAAGAAGATTGAAAAATAGCACGGCCAGCAAGGCGACACAAAGGCCGACGCCTCTATAAAACGCCCCATTGAATATACTGTATTTTGGATCATCTTAAGTCATTCTTGACGTGATGATCTCTATGTTACAACGAAATATTTTTCAGATCGCAGTGAAATAAATGACGCGCGGCAGTATATAAAAGCATTCCTTGTCTCCTGTGTATTATAGAACGCGTGACACAAAACACCTGTATAAAAGAGCCCTAACTTACTCGTTCAAGAACTTGTCGAACGTGTGACAGCCTATAAAAAAAATTAAGTCACAGTGACTGCGCTTGCGTCACAAAGCTCTCAGCTAGAACGTGCCGACAGTTTCATAGGTGACGTAGAGAGGAAGCTTTAAAGTGTAGGGTATTCCTCTTTTATCCAGTTGAAGAGCCCGGTAAAGCTTCCTGCGTCATGTAGAGGTAATCTGTGAAACAAAAGACTTGTTTTGAACCCCATACACTTCTGTTCTTCAATCCCTCGGCATCATCACCGTCGTCACTACCATCCCCTACCATTTTACAAGATAAGTTCCCCTCCAGTGGCGGCTCGTAGCTAAAATTAGTGGGGGTGCTGCTCCAGAAAATGTTTAGCCTTTGTTTTAAAATTATGTAAACGGGGAAAAAAACATGTATTAAAAGAAATTCTATTCAGGAACTTGATAACATCTTAACAAAAAAAAACTGTTTTACTTACTTTAACTTAAATTGTTACAGTTCAAGCTTGATCTATTCATTTAATAATGAAATCTATTCTTCTTGTTTTAATTTGCGCAAAAAGTTCAATAATTTTCTCCTTGATCTCTGGATGACAATTGGGGAAATTTTTCTCCCTTGCAAGTATTGCAAGCACATTTAGTCTTTCCGAATTCATAGTGCTTCTTAAAAAAGTTTTTATTCTTTTCAATGTTGAAAAGCAGCGCTCTGCCTCTGATGTAGTCATGGGAATTGTCAAAAGAATTTTTATCAGTTTAGTAATTTCACTAAAGACATTATCTAGATTATATTCCAAGATAAATTACAGCAGCTCAATTAATTTGCAATATTCATGAATATCAGTCCTACAATAGCATACTTTTGGTTCAGTTTCAATCTTTTCTTTGTCAATCATGGGATAAGCTTCAGTGGTCAGTACAATCTCTTTTGTGGAATGATCATTCTTAAATATAGTGAAGCAATTCTTGTTGAACAATTTAGCAGCTACTAAGTATTTAGTGGAAGAATATCTGTCCATTATAGCAACACATATATAGTCAAACACCTCCTTAGCTTCTACCATGAATGTCTTTGAAGGATTATCACAGTACTTTGAGTTTCTCAATTTTAAAATAGCAGTTTTGAAATTTGTTATATATTCATTAACTTTAAAAACACACTAAATTCTTGATATTGCATTTGGTTGTAAATTATTTCAACATGAGGCATAATTTGATGAAAAACCTCTAGCCAAAACTTTAAATTATCATCAATCAGGTATTTTAAAATTCCTGTTGCTTCTGCAATGGTTTGATCTGCATTTTCATGAACTCTGTTTATGGTCCGTATGTTGAAATTCCACCTTGTAGAGGATAGACGTGGAATGCTGACGTCCATAATGTTTCTTGAGAATGGACAGACGTTGTGGTTATCTTGAGAAGAATGTTGGGTTAGCCAGAATGTTAGAGAAAAAAATTCTTGTGCTTCGTGCAATACTTGCTGCATTTATCATTATTAAATTAATTTGATGTGCATCACAGTGAATGAAATGTGTATTACTACAAACGTTTTTTTTATTTTTTATTGAATTCCTTATTTTTTGCTTTTCATAACCTTTGTACCATCAAATGTCTGAGCTTTCAGTTTTTGTCCATTTTCTTGAAGGACTATGTTCAATTGTTCTAAAATGCGTTTTTATATGCCATCTGCAGTTTGATTTTCTGTAATAAAGAATCCCCAAAACGATCAAATATTTCTTTATGCAATACGTACCGTAGAGCAAGGACCATTTGAGTGTGTTTCGAAAAATCTATTGTGTCATCAGCCATGACAGCTACAAAGGAAGCTCTTCTAATTTCCGTCCTTTTGTCCTCATGGTATATTTGTAGCAGGCAGTCAAGTATTTCATTCTGAATGGTCTTAGAAACACCTTTGTGGACTACATTAGTTTCTAAGTGATTCTTCAAATCTGAATCTAATTTAGATGCAAAATTTAATAGTCCTCTAAATACCCCTAGATTTACTGAATCATCTTTTTCATCATGTCCACGTAAGATAGTTTCAAAGTTTCCAAAAATTAAATACAGTCTATTATTTTGGGCAAAAATTCACGGTTCTTTTTAACTTTCATATTATGCTCATTGACTTCAAAGTCAACTTTTCCGTTGGTACCATTCAGAATTAAAGCGACGAATATATTTCTTGTTGTTGCTTTTGCCTTGCTGAGATATTAGAATATCAGTTATTGAACAACCTATTTTCTTAACTGTAACTTTCTCATGGAGAGATAGCTGTGAAAACATATGCTTTTGTAGTTCCCTTACAGTCTCAGAACGAATTTCTTGGGGATTCAAGGTCATGGTTAAAGTTTTCTGTTAAATAACATAAGCGAATAAAATTAATCAAATAGAATATCTGGAAGCAGAATAATAATCTAATTCTACAGTCTTCTACACTTTATCATATTCAAGAATATGGTACACGGTTTTTAAGCACAACACAAGCTGAGTAAAAAAAACTTCCTTTCACCATCACACCAGAGCTGGCACTGCGAGAGCAATAGTGCTCTCTCTACCTGGCAGTCCTGAATTCCTCCCTTACCCTCCGCCTATGTGCACATGCACACAACAGTCAAACGCCACGTCGCTGGCACTGTGAAGCGCATAGTTATATACAAAGATATTTTTACTTTTTCATAAACTGGGAGATGGCTACTGAAGTACTGACATTACGCTTAAGGGATGTATATTGTACTACAAAAATAAACAAAGAATTTAAAAAAAAAGACTCATTATATTAAATGTTATCGATAATATCAAGTGGAAATAGGAGGTGCTGCAGTTCTACAGTGACTATACACGATCCGCCACTGTTCCCCTCCCCTCTCCAACCATGATATAAATAAGACACAGAGGACTCTTAATGGATCATTTTAAATATAAGAAAGAGAACACCGCACGCCATCGATGACTAGAAAATTATAAAAAAACAGTTTGCACTTTTGTGATCTTACTGGCTCCATAATCAACTCCCCCTGAATTTTATTAGGAAGTGAGTTGAGGGAGGTTATTAAAATGTACCAACTTGAAATTGTTGTAATATTTAAAGATTTTATTTTGCATTGTAGAGAAAGTATTGTAATCATTAACAATTTGGACATCAAGATTATTATGAGTTATACTGTTTGATTTATATATACAGTTTATAAGAATAATTATAAACATTCATAAATTTAAATATAAAACATATACAGCCAATTATTTTTTATGTTCAGCTAAAGGCTGTACCCTTTCCAACGGAATGTAGACATGGCAAAGTTGTTTTTTTATCTTTGTTTTTAAATCTTAATTTTTTTTATAATCAATCAATACCAATGCCCTATCAAGAAAAATGGTTAAATATTAATAATCATTTCCAAATCATAGTAAAAAAATCGATTTTTGTTTATAAGTTTTAACACAGACTTTAAAATAGATTTATAATAAAAAATAGAATATACCTTAGTTAATTTTGGGCTGGAAGGGGCTTAATAACCAAATATTTTTAGAAACCACTTTTATGTGGAAAGAGCGTAATTTTGTAGAATAAATAAAAGGATAAAACACCATAAATACAACCAAACAGAATTTTGAACCCCACCCTTCGATCCCCGTTTTGACTTAATTGACGTCTAGGCTTGAGTATTCTTCAGTTATGGCAGCAACAGAATCTAAGCGGTAATAATAATATATAGTTGCTGGGCTTAATCATTCGTAGCTGAGTTTGTGGAGAGATTAGCCTATACTAATATAACGTTTCTAAGGGGATGTCAAAATGTACTAATCGTTCTAAACATCCTTTGAATGGAGGCTCTTTCCATTTACCAATGAGATGAGATTATGATGACAGTGAATATAAGGGTGTGGAACCTGTAGAAATACTCACAGTTTAACTTAAGCTTAACTAACAAAACCCTGGTGACTTTTGGGGTAATTCTCCTTTCTGGAAAAATACCCACGGAACAAGCCGGGAAAAGAACCCGGAACCCCTAGGTTCATAGTAAGGCGTACTAACCACTACACCACAGGATCGGTTATCTAAGAAGTAGAGATAGATAAGGTGATTTAGAGGATATGTACCCGCAAGGTAGTGGTAAAATGGTAGGGAAAACCCAGAGTGATAAAGCTAATTTGTAAAACTACCACTACTTCCGATCCACAGTGTACCCAGCCAAGATTAGAATACTAGCAACCTAGTCACAGGCAGTCTAGTATGTTGCGAACCTAACACCTTAAACTAGGTGACCACCAATGTGGGTGTTAAAAAAAATTAAAAGCCACGCTATACATCTCATCTCGGATAGATACTTGTGTACTAATTACGCTAACGGGTTAAGTATGAGGAGGTTATATTTAGATAAAGTGTATCCATATTAGCGTTGAGTGAAAGTGTATCACCATTTAGGAAACTGACCGGGATTTAAACCAAGCTGTCCACCGTCTTCATCAGTCAGGTCTATTTAGAAATTATTGACACCTTATACCATTTGACCATTGAATGCTCGTGAATAAAAAATACAACATCTTATTTCAATAGAAAATAAATGGCACGGTGCACCGCAAAGAATTTCTCTATTATTTTTAAACTTAAGTATACATTTATTAAAAACTTGTAAAACTTGTGAAACGAGATAATACACACTGTTGCACAAGCACTCCAACAAAAAGCATAATTGTAATAATATACGCTGTCACAGAAACATTGATAAAAGAAGATCATCACATTCCACTAAAGAGCATAGCAATTAATTTAATATTTCAAATCAAGGAATTAAAAAATATTTATATTTGACTATAACTAATAAACTATTAGTTTATATATTCTACTTCTTCTTATTATTATTATAATCACCGCGTCTTACTACCCGTTCAGGTTATACGCACTTACGCTAATGTGTAATGGTAGGGTTATTGCGAGATGAAATGGAGGACCTACAGTTTAACGTGGAATCCGAACCACGGTGGAGGCCTGGCATTATTAGTTTATATAAAATTAGATTCTAGATTAAAATGTTTTCATGCCCCTGAGTAAACTACAGTACATTTAATTTTAGGGTTGGATATCTAATTAAAATAATTCCTTGGGGGAGCCTTATAAAAGCCTTATTTACCAGATCAGTAAAACTGGTTTGGCTTTAGTCAAGAGATTAAAAAAAAAATATGGATGACATCTCAAAAACCACATCTCTTTTTTCAAGGAGTTCGAGAAACGTTGAAATTTATTTAAAAAAATGAATTTGACTTTTTTTGACGATCACAGCACATCTTTCTTCGAGGGGTCAAGAGGAAGAAACAAATTACTTGATTAAAATTACGATCAACAGTTAATATTAATTTTTTTTTTCCTCGGGGTTTGTATATCCACAAAATATTAGTGAATGAATTTCAGAATAGGTCAAAAGAAATAAAGAAAGCATACTCTTTTAATAAACTATTTATTTGTCAATGCGTGTTCAACACTTTGGCTTCAAGCCAATAAGTAGGGCCACTAATGGTGGGGGGAGGTGGGGGGGCACTGCTTCGCTCAATCGGAAATATCTTCTTCCCCAACCTTTTTATTTCCTTTATCTTATCCTTAACCTTCTCTTTTCCTCCCGAAAAACTTGGAGATTTTGTGAAGACTTCAATAAACTCCCAACGCCATTCCACATAGTCGCTACATTTCCTTTAAATGTAGAATAGATAATTATCGTTTCTGTTCAACCGAGTAGCTGGAGCTGATCCAAATAACTATCTATCTATTTATTCTTAATGCGATCACAGCTTGCCACGGTTTAAGGTATGAAGGAAGGAAATGCGAGTCGTCAGTATTTCTGTTATTTCTTCTAGTAAAAAAAAAAAAGAAAAGTTTACTGGTAAATATAAATCAGTCAATAAATACGTTTAGTTTAGTTTTTTTAAATTGCAGCATCAACATTACTTGAATATTTGTTACGATTAGAGCTAAATTTAACCAAGGTTTTTTTTAAATATCTGGATTTTAAAAAACCTTTTGTTTAAATATTTATTTTTGTTTTCTAACTACATCAATATTTCTCGAAACCAACTTTTAATACATGTTTTCTCTTCTAAAGAAAACTGTTTTACTTTCTCGCACAGAGAAAGTATTGTGTACTAGAAAAACCTCTTACCCTGATATCATGATTAGTCTGGATGATTTACGAGCCTTGAACTGAAAAAAAAATATGAGTCCTGGATCATTCTGCCTTGACAGTCCAATTTTCGTAAGAAATGAAATTTGGAAAATACAAACTTGTTTTTGGCAGACAAAATTAACAGCATTTTACTTTATTGCTATTATTATTTTATGGATATTAATAAAATCTATCAAAAGTGAGAGCTGCAGCTCATATGATTTTACGTATGAATATGTGGAAATAGATCTAGTAACTTATCTAGCTGTAAGATAAGGGCTTTTCCTATACATATTGAAAATTCCGATGAAAAGGTTTGCTTGGTATCCCAATGTAAAAACCTAACGGCGACTATAACATTTTGTGTGGGTGAGCGAGAGGCTTTCGTTAAGAAATTCATTACCATTCGGATGTCGCTTCTCAACTGTTACGCGAAGAAAAACAATCCGAGTGATTCACTCCCACTCACCGCAAGGAGGTTCCCGATGTGAGTCATAAGGTTAAGTTGTTGTTTTTTCACCTTCCAGTCTTCAAATGGTATTTTTTATGTTACTATCTGTAGCAATTCCTACTGGTATTCCAACAATTACGTCATCAAAATGATTACCCCATGAGTCATGTGTTACAATAAAAGACCGAAAAGGGGGTGGGGCTCCACTTAATTTCCCCTTCCTCCTGAGACCCCTCGCCGTGTCGACTCTTCCGTTAAAGTTACCGGAAGCATGGTCATTTATTCTTCATTAGTAAATGAGCAAGCATTGTGACACTTGGGTGTCGGGTGGCATCAAGTTTTGTGATGTTATGTCGTTGAAAGCAGTGGCGTAGTCTATACTCCAGGAAAAAGGGAGGTCTTATCGAAACCTCAGTGTAAATTCAGGCTATTGGTGTTCGCAGACTTCCGGTTATGATTCCCGTCATCAGACAGTGTAATAGTTAACTGCATGAGGTCTGGTTGCTGTGTTTGCATTCGATAAGTTAATCTAGAACAAATATATAAACACAAGATTACCTACTTCAGTGGTTGAATGGTTCTTGGCGCCTCTTTTGCAATAAACTTGATTGCCGATTACAGCAAAATAGGTGTTAGAATCCCGTACGATAGTACTTTATTTTACGGAACGGTTTCCTACTTTCTGTTCATGTAAATGAGGATAAACATCCTCTAAATTTAATCCTCCTCACACCTATCCTATTAGTGTAAATACGTATAAAGCCCAGACAGATAGGAAGAAACAATTAATTAAAATTATAAGATAACTTTGCTAAGGGATGGTTTCACAACAAAAGTTGATCTGTCTACAGTGGAATTTTTAGATTCAAATGAGGTTTTTTTAAAAAACTGTATCTTCGTCATCCTAGTTACTTATGTTATATACTTTAAGTCTCCATCCTGATACAGTTTCTTAACTGCCACCGGGTCAGTGAGTCAGGGCCCCCGAGCATAGGGGTCCCCCCCGAGCGAAGAGTTTTTTAAAATTATTTTGAACAAAAGCAGACCAAAGCTTTAATGAAACGCATATCGTCTCAATATATTTAACTCTCGCCGTTTTCCTTTGCCAATACGTTAAAAATCCCGCTGTACGAGACTAAAAGTCACTGGTAACGATAAAGGATCGAAAAGAAGAGGCGAGAGTTAACTTGCGGGTGGAGGCGGAGGGGGTAGGGACTCTATCGGATCAAAAACATCTAATAAATAACGACACACACCAACAAGACGTATTAAAATAAAGAAGGAATGTGGGATTTAGAGTTGGGAGTGGGAAAAATAAAAAAGGGGGCCACTAATTATTATCTGTTGCCCCGGGGGCCCTCAAGCCTCTAGTTACGACCTTGCTGACACTATGAGTATTATTTTGTTGAGAATTGGTAGCTAAACGAATAATTCTTAGAGGCTTTTTTTTTAACGTATGCCCTCCTCGGATCTGCGACAGCTTTCTGTTTGGACACCCTGTAGGTGTGATTGTTTCACACTGATGCCATAATGTGATGATTACTATTTGGCACCGGTATGGGTACTAAAAATAACTCAAACCTAAGACTAAGGCGACCACAGGAACAATTTCTCTCCAGAGAAAATGCTTATGGTACCACCAAGAATTGAGCCCGGGACTTTTAGATTAGTAGCCAGGAATTATAACCTTAGACTAAGAGGCTGGCCAGGTCAACTTTTCATAGTATTAATTACGGTCTTAGCCAATATAATTTTATAAACATTTAGTCCATTGTACTCAACCCGATTTAAGTTAATTGGAAGCTATTTTACAAGTGGCACTTTTCAAACCTACTCCAAACAAGTATGTCACTACTTACAATTTATAAGAAAATATATAATCTCTGTTTCAGAAAAAAAACATATTATATGAAAAAGAGATAGGCCAACACCAAAACAGGCTCGTTACAACGCTTATTCAGAAAATAGGCTAAAATCAATGGAATAGGAAATTATAGGCACTATAGAACCAACATATTATACTCGTAATAACATTAAATAGCCCGCCTCGGTGGCGTAGTTGGCTAACGCGCTTGTCGTGTTGAGCTCGACTGCTGAGGACGGGGAGATCGAGGTTCAAATCTTGGTCGGGTGAACTGGGGGTGGTTTTTCCTAAATGGTGTTCCACTCTCCCTCCACGCAAATGTGGGCTCACTTCCTCTAATTCAACCTTCCCAATTCCTAATCCATTAGAGTAATTAGTACTTAAATCGTATAACCCGAACGGGTAGTAAGACGCGGTGCTAAATATTATTATTATTATTATTATTATTATTATTATTATAACATTAAATACATATGTATCCTATTTATTCCCATCGCCCTATTATTGGTATAGTGAACTTATTACTTTTTCTATCGATCTATTTTGTATTTCTCAGAATTTTTAACCTTTTATTATTAGTGTGGCAATAATTTAATCTGTTACCAACATTTGTTTTATCCAGACAAAATTATTGAAAGAGGTGTAGAAATTTACAATCATCATACTGAGGACATGTCAATAAAGGAAACGTGAGTGTATTGTTACAATATTTTTATGCTATTATATTGCTTTTTATGTTGTTTTACACGTTATCATTACTCGTTTTATTTATACCTTTACTCGAAACACTAATCAATGAACTCGAACACTGTAAATATTAACGTAAATAGTAATACCCCAATATGGGACCATTGGGAATGAAGGAGTAGATGGTTTCTAGTTATATATTTTTTTGCTTTCAAGCTAACTTTAGATGAAATTATCTCAATTTGAGATGATGATGAAAATATATTAGAGACAAAGGTTGTTATAAGTAATCCTTAAAAACCATTCAATTAGTGATTAAAAAGGTGACCTGGTGGTCTAGGGGTAAGGTGTCAGACTTCTGTGCTGGCGGCCGGGGTTCAATCCTCGGTCCCGGCACAGATTTATCTGATTACCAAACCCTTCCTTCACCTATGACAAGACATCTTGTGAATGTGAGGAATGCCAGGCCTCCACCGTGGTTCGGATTCCACGTTAAACTGTAGGTCCTCCATTTCATCTCACAATCACCCTACTATTACACATTAGCGTAGGTGCGTATAACCCGAACGGGTAGTAAGACGCGGTGATAATAATAATAATAATAATAATAATAATAATTAGTGATTAAGACAGTGAAAATGAGAATATACCGAACCAGAGATCAATCATCTCAGTGGTAATATCAACTTCTTGCTATCCAGAGTTGAACACTAAACACCTTGGAGGGACAGGTATTGCAAGTATGATTGTGGACGAAGAAGATATTCCAGAAGCATGTTTATAACACATTTATACATCAGAGAATAAAAATAAATATAAAAGAATCTAAATTGGTATTCCTAGCTGAATGTGGCAAACTATGTACATGCAATTTGCACCAGATTCGAAATGGAAACTATCTGAATGGATTCAAAATAGTTATAGTCCCGTAGAGCTCTTTGAAATGTTTCTTTGACGATGAAGCTATAGAACTAGTAGTTAGCTAACTCGTTTTGGTTACAAAATGTGGTGTCTTTATAATCTACTTGGTTATTTAATTCAAGGGGTGCCATACCATGGAGGGCTGGCATTCCCCACATTCACAAGATGTCTTGTCAGAGGTGAAGGAAGGATTTGGCAATCAGATAAATCTGTACCAGGACCGAGGATTGAACCCCAGCCGCCAGCACAGAAGTCCGACACCTTACCCCTAGACCACCAGGTCACCCAAGAAGCTTCTAACTTGAAGAAGAAAGTAAGATTCTCTTACTCGAAACTGAAAGATACAAATAGCGGGATAACTTCGATACGATACCATGACAACAATATCGCGTCTGTTTCTTCTATTCCTCGAGGGGCTAAGCCAAATGGTAAATCGAGGAGGTGGAGCCACAAAGAAAAGAAACGAACTCAAATTGAACAAAGGGATTTTGCAATATCAAATATAATTGTTACATGGGAGGAGTAGACCTACTCGGACAAATCATCTCCTCTTAGGGTTCGGCCAGACTGATAAGCGAGCGAGCGCGTGATTAGCAAATAGCTCTCGATAGTTGTTGACGAGGAGGCAAAGGTTCGAATCTTGGCTCGATGAACTAAGGGTGGTTTTTGACAAGTGAATTATTGTTATGATTTTCCCATCCTCTATCCGTGCTAATGGTGGTTCTTATTTTTAAAGGCCCACTTTGATTATAATATTGAAGTGTTTTAACATATCAGTTTTACATATTTTATGATCTTACCAATTAAATTAGTCCATTAGTAGCAAGTGTACTAAAGCTATCGATAATTATGAAAAAAACTTAAAATATTATGCCAAACTGAGAATTTTTCCTAGCACTTAGTGAACCAAGATGATATAATATTGCCTAGCGCCTGTAACCTAGACTGTACCGGCTCGAGTTCTCGCTCCAGTCTGGCCACCTCTCATTACAAGCAATGTGTTATGGTTTATATTTTAGTCGTTCACCCAGTTTAGCTGTTCCCCTACAGAATAATGTGATGATGAAGAAGTGGTATTGGCTGATGGCCATGATTCCTCTAAATGCCTCTGTAAACAACGCACGGTAACTGTATCGTTTGACACCTAAAGGATAAGAACTTGACTTACTATCCTTTAGTCGATACATTGCGCAAACCTAACTGGCAAAGTATCACCAGGGCCATCACCAAAAACTTTGAACAAAAATATTGTATAGTGAAATACAACTTGATGTATTCAATCATGTGATTGTGAAAAGCATGACACAAGTCCAATGTGGGTAATGTTATAAGAACACAACAGTGAAATGAAAGTATAGATATGTTTGGATGTCATGTTCATTCTTCGGGGATGTTTTACAATCCCTAAATGACTGCTTGTAAAAACGCGTATCTAGTTTTAAATAGTGAATAATATTGAATTATATTTTTGTTGACTTTTAAAATCCAAATTAATCAATATTCTTTTTTAGAAACTAAATAATAAATATTTAAAATACACTATTAACCTCTACCCTCTTTATTTCACCACCTTATTAATGGGGCATACTATTAATTCAATATGATACTGTGAAAAAGAAATAGTTGGGATTGGATTATAGTTAGTTATTAGATCGCATTTGAACATTATATATTAATACAATCAATTTGCTGAAGAAATAAAATAGTTCTGGGAATAAATAGGTTATCTCAATTAACGATGATTTACAATCAAGGAAAATAAAAGGCAAATAGTAAAAAAACCGGTACCTAATTATAAAACACTCGTGTTGCATTGAATGTTACACTGGTAAACAGGTTCTAGAGACCATTTGTAATGGCAGTGGGGATAACAAATGTATGCTAGCAAAAAATGTAAAATAGTCAAAAGAAAAACCTAACTAAAGACAAATTACCAGGATAATGTTGAATGAAAGGTGATTGAATATCATATTTCGAAGTTTATCCGGATAAGCTTGACATTATCCAGCAGTACTTGGATACTGTAAAATTCTAGGGTTGAGGTTAGGTTGGTTAGGTTAGGTTAGGTTAGGCTAGGCTATTTAGGTTAGGCTAGGTTAGGTTAGTTAGGTTGGATTAGTCTAGGTTAGGCTATTTAGTTTAGTTCGGGTTATATTGGGTGAGTGGAAAATAAAATATCAAAATGGGCCATTTTGAATTTTATTGCATTGCCCTGATTCAATCTCAGATCTCAGATTAAAATATCATTCCAAAATATAATCCGTATCGAAACTTGCTTAGTTCTACAAATAGTAGGCGTATTCAATGTCATCCAAGTCTTGATGGCTAATGTCAAGATTATCCAGATAGGTTCGTATATGAGATAAATTACTTTCTATTTCTGACTTTATCCACTGAAAATGGATAATGCTGACATATCTCAACTAATCTTGACCCTATCCAGACTTCGCACATTACTCGTAACAGATACATGAGATAATATTTTGTAATATTTACTAGCTGTGACTTACCTACAGTCCTATCTTAAATGGGGTATAGTGTTAATTTGGCTACAGAGAAAAAGAGGAGAATATTCACACAAAAGTATTTTTAATACTACGTCTTACTATCCATGACACTAATGGTTCTAGGCATTAGAAAGGATATATTTAGAGGAGGTGTACCCGCATTTTTGTGGTGGTATAGTGGGAAAAAACCTCAGTACACCCGACCAAGATTCGAACTACGATCTCCTCGTCATGGGCAGTCTAGTCAACTGTGAGAAAAGTGCGTTAGATCACACGGCCATCGGAACGGGTCACGCAGATAAGTTAATTCGAAATATATTAAGATAGAGGTTAGAATTGATCGAATTATTATTATTATTGTTATTAGTACCGCATCTTACTACCCGTTCGGGTTATACGCACTTACGCTAATGTGTAATGGTAGGGTGATTGTGAGATGAAATGGAGGACCTACAGTTTAACGTGGAATCCGAACCACGGTGGAGGCCTGGCATTCCTCACATTCACAAGATGTATTGTCAGAGGTGAAGGAAGGGTTTGGTAATCAGATAAATCTGTGCCGTGACCGAGGATTGAACCCCGGCCGCCAGCATAGAAGTCTGACACCTTACCCCTAGACCGCCAGGTCACCTAATTGATCGACTTTAACCAGGTATTGCTGATATAAATGGTAATCATCTGACCAAGCTAATTATACTTACGATGACAGCGCCGTAAAGGAACTTATCTATGATGTGGTTTTACGTAGAAGTATTTTTAGGAGGAATCTAGATCCATTTTCACGGGTGTTTATACATCTTAGGGGTGGGAAACAAGAGATATTGTTAATATTTCACAAAGTAAAAATAATACACAAAGGAATACAAAGGACTGCTCTCCCTCGGTTCAACCTCGAAACCTTGGCACCTTGGAAACATTTTGAACGAAGAAGAAATATTTGCTATAATTATTATGAAAAGATCTAGAATATCTCACTAAATATGGCGTATTTTTATATATATTATTCAAATTTAGAAGAGTCAGTAATTAGTACATTCAAGCATCCCCTGGACAGCGGTACATTAGTACTGGCTAATCTTTTCACAAACTTAGTTACAGGTTGATGTAGTACAGATACGTCATTAATACTATTTATCTCCTATTCGACACCTTAGCTCAGTTGGTAGCGTAACTATCGACTAGGTTAGTGGTCCTGGGTTTGATTCCTGGGATGGTTAAAATTAGCAATGGTGAAATGTGGGTTTTACCTTTCATCGTTATAAATTAACGAATGAGGGGATGAGTGTTGTGTCTGTTCTAGGATAAAGTATGTTTATAAATCATGGGATGTATTATTATTATTATTATTTTTATTAGCACCGCGTCTTACTACCCGTTCGGATTATACGCACTTACACTAATGTGTAATGGTAGGGTGATTGTGAGATGAAATGGAGGACCTACAGTTTAACGTGGAATCCGAACCACGGTGGAGGCCTGGCATTCCACACATTCACAAGTTGCGATTAATACACGTCTTGTCAGAGGTTGAAGGAAGGGTTTGGCCATCAGATAAATCTGTGCCAGGACCGAGTATTGAACCCCTGACCCCCAACACAGAAGTCTTGACACCTTACCCCTAGACCACCAGGTCACCTACTGGTGTTGTACTTACTTGATTCAAAAAGTGCAGTTTGAATATCTCAAATATTCGTTTTTATCATTTCTATTCCATAGGTATTGATTATATATATAAATAAATAAAGTAAACAATGCAGGTCATATGACTTGGCTTAAAAATACGTGAGAATAGAGTGACTTTTCTAACCGTCAGATAAAGCTTCTTCCAATAAAAATAAAACTTTATAAAAAGCCTAGTTCCTAGAAAAAAAATCTCTTATTCCCTAAATCCGGTGTTAAATAACACATTTTAGCCTTCTTAAATGTTAAAACTAAATGTATTAAGGAACCTTTTTAAATATCCCATGATTAATGTTTCCTGTCACAAATTTGTTCTTTGCCCCCTTCGTCTTAACGCTGCATACACTTGGTCACGTATCATTAAGACCGGTAGGTATGGCGTCATCCCAGATAAGTGATGTCACGTGTCTTCACTTCATATTCACCAATGCATGTCTATCAAGTGTTTTATTTTTTATGTGTCTGCGCTACATGTCATGTTAACTGTTCAGGTTAAATACTTGTCTACACTAATGGTACACAAAGGAAGAAAATAATATGTATAGGGAATAAGACACCAACATGTGAAAAACTACTTCGTAATTTGAACCACTACGTTAACGCACTGACGTCTTTTTATTTCACATTATAATAGTTTGAGGGTTGTCTTGTAAATCAAACCCGCCTCGATGGTGTATATGGCTAACGCACTGGTTTCGTGTTAAGTTAAACTGCCAAGAATGGGGAGCTCGAGTTTTGAATCTGTCGGATGAACTTGGGGTGGTTTTCTTAAATGGTTTTGCCACTCTCCCTCCACGCAAATGCGGTTTCAATTCCTCTAAATTCAATCTTTCCGATTCCTAACCCATTAAAGTAATTAGTTTCTAAGCGTATAACCCGAACGAGTAGTAAGACTCAGGGCTATAATTTTTTTCTTGTAAATCGGGATAGCTTATCGATCACGAGTGTTAATGAGCCTGGTTTGACTCTCAGACTCCTCCTGGGATTGAAATTTGGTCACCCTAATGACACCGGTGCTATTCTATATTTTATCCCCACGTCTTACTACCTGTTCAGGTTATACACATATGTACTGTAAGAGCAGATGTGTTAGATATGAGTAAGGATGAATTTAGAAAAAAGCGCATCTACATTTGCGTGGATTTTAGGGTGGAAAACAATTTAAGAAACCACTACCTTCAGTACGGTACCAAACTGGACTAGAACTTGATCCTCCCGTCTTTGGAAGTTTAGTCTATTGCGAGTTTGACTCCTTAGACCACGTGGCCACCGAATCAGGTGCTAGTGCCATTCAAACTATTTATAAAAAAGGGGAATATCAAAACAAATAAGATTTTTAAAAAAATCTTGACTATATTTTGCTAGAATCGGTCGGTTGAACCCGGTATCATAAAGATAGGGGGTATCCCTTGTAATAAGATATCCGCGCGCGTGAATCATGGAGTCATTAACTAACAGTATGACAGAGCTCTGCGTTCCAGTACCCTGGGGCCTCCTACGGGGTATGGGAGGGGGGGAAGGTGGAATACGTCAGAGTAACCTACTACATAAGTATTACCTCACGGTCGTTTATCGAATCACTACTGCAAAAGCAGTCGAGCCTGTTACTTCTCGAGGTAGCAGGCGTCCGTCTGCGTGTGTTTTGTTTCTATTTCAGACTTGTCATTTTCGAAATTACTAACCGGTTATACGGTCGTTGTTTTTGTTAAGTGTTTTTTTTTACATCGTGAGATTGTAAGGTTGGTACATTAACTTTTTTTTTAACATGCGTGTGTTGTGTTTAGTTTTTTAAAAGTAAAGTCTAAATATTTTTCTTCGTCCACTATTATCAACGGATTAAGTAGAAAGATAAGATATAATTGTGTGATTTAAGTCGAGTATAACTATTTTTACCATTAAATTTAGATAGCCATTTACTGTGTCGTGATCTCCCGTCGAGTATGGAACATATGATGACAGTCACGCTGATGAGTTCGTTACTATACGCGACTATGTTCCCGTCAGCAAACTCCGTCCCCGTGAAAAACACACCCGAGGGACAGGATATGAGGAAACTCGCGACTTTGTCGAGAGAGTTCGAATGCAAAACGCCGCGACCCAGGGTGGTCCGTCTGTCGGAGCTACAGCAGGACGAACCTTCGACCAACGACGAGATCTTCCGACCTCCGGCGACTGTACTGCACCGCTGTGACGACAGCACCGGTTTCTGTCACAACGAGGCCGAGGAGTGTTGCGGGCCCACCAAGACGAGAAATGTTTATCTGGTGTTCGAGGTGATAAACACCGTGGGAGGTCCGAATGTAAAACAACACCGGACCTTGACTGGAGTCAACCACACCGAGTGCGGTTGCATGGCCAGGACAGGAGGATAAGGTCAGCCGAGGTTAGCTGCTTTATGTGTTAGACCACAAGGACGTCGGTGACGATGGGAAAGCTCTTGCCATCTTTCTTCTCCCTCATACAATATTACAGCTCACGGCAATATGTCCTGCTGTCAACGTAAAACTGTGAAACGTGGAATATGTTGAAAATATGGCCTCAGGCGTGGCCGTTATCGTTGAAGCGTTGCGCTTGAGAGGGTACCGTTGGGAGACATTAGTTTGTATCCCGGTAGAGTCAAAGATCTAATCTTCATGTATGAAGAAAGTTGGTTGTGTACTAGGGATTTTTAGTTCCCAATAAATTAGGTTCTTAATGAAGTAGCCTACTGGAAATCTTTGATGCGTATACTTCCAAAATCCCGTGGTTTTTAAGATGGGGCTTGTTATTTAAAGATATGGGTTGCACCAAAATTGAGGTGAAGGGTTTCAACATAAACCTACATGATTAAAAATCTTTTAGTTGAAGTGCTATTATTTAAAATAGATACATTAAAAGATGTAAATTCATTTTCAAGGATGTCTAACCCAAAATATCGCTGTTTTGAGATCAAATTAAGTGTCCAGAAACATAGATTTAGTTTCCCTCTAAAAAACAAAATTAGTTTTTTTAACAAATTCATGACAGAACCAACAAATATTATTGAGGATTGTTTTAATAGTTTTGAAGCTTCACATCTGCCATTAACATAACAAATAATGCAGTGTGGCTTCATCAAACATTTTTAAATAGAAAAAAAAACTTTGGTTCGGTAAGATCTATATTATTAATTTTAAATGATTTGTTAAAAATGAGTCTCCTTTAGTTAATTGTATCATTATAATTATTTTTAAAATTAAGTCTTTCTTTGTTATGACTGGTATAGTTGCACACTTGTATGTTATATTTAAAACCAATTTATTTGGTCCGTTTTGGTAGATGAGCCACTTAAAAAAAAAGCATTTGAGGAGTTAAGTCTGTCTTTAGATGTGCAAGTCAGTTAGTCTGAGGTGTCCAAAATTATTTATTTTATATGTTGAACACGAATGTGCTATTATATATTTTGTGATAGCCATTATGACATTCGATCAGCTAATCTTCAATGTAAATAGGAAAAAAACATTCTTTATAGACAGTTACTAATGCAGATTAGATAAATTGAAGCACGAACACGTGACAGTAGATTCATTATCTTTTTATCTGCCAAATAAGGTTCTTTCTATAAACGTGGTCTGCATGTAGATAGGTGTGTCTGTATTACTAGTGGAATACACTTGAGTTCTTTTAACAAACGAATCGTTAAACAGGCCACACTACCTGAAAGTACAATGGACTTGATTGCCAAACTACTTAGCATCAAACTATGTACAGGTCCACACATAAATTATACACTAATGTGTTTCGTAATAGTGTAATACTTTGTCGACCTTGTTTATTTAACCGCAGGCCTACTGAATTTTAATTCAAGGGTATAGTTTGAAATCAAATGTCTTACCGTAGGTGTGTTGTTTAAAGATGTTTTAGATTAGCCTACATTCAGTTCAATAG
The DNA here is from genome assembly GCA_902151425.1 of Timema shepardi. Taxonomy (NCBI): domain Eukaryota; kingdom Metazoa; phylum Arthropoda; class Insecta; order Phasmatodea; family Timematidae; genus Timema; species Timema shepardi. The sequence continues at coordinate 149,580 of CABFVX010000298.1, forward strand.
GTAGCGACATCGATTTTAAAAAGTCTCGTTTTAGATTATCTTGTATACTTCCTTTAAATGTTATATCAAACATCAAGCGCATGAAGTGCTTATGAATAAAATTTAACCCTAGATAATACATTTTACTAAGCCTATTCGCGTGACATATTTTACCGGTAGGGTTGGTATTAAGTACGCTTGACTCTAGGCAAAGATTTTGAGGTTTTCTTTCCCTCAGTTCAAATCCCGGATGGGTGTCTTGGTAATAGGAGGTGTAAGGGATTTCTTAAACTCTTTAAAGGGGAATTCTGTTGTTTTTCTTTAAAACTAATCTTCCTTAACCTTAAACTATTCTCATTTCTGGATACCTGACGATTTATTTAAGGGGGAAAAAAATATTGTGTCTATCTTTGTAGAAGTTTTATTTCATACCAGCCCTCATGGGAAACTATGGGATTACTACAGTGGTCAATTATAGTTCTGGAAGGGCCCTTGGATCGATTATCGGTGTGCTAACTAGGATTATAAATTATAAACCATTTGTACACGGAATTCTACTTCACATCCAATTAGTAAGTTAACTAGAAGATTGCTCTGGGTTTGTATTATTAGGCGTACCACTCTATATTTAGTCAGTTTCTAAGCTGTATCCCAGTATAATATTTGTGCTTAGAAAGCTTACGTGAAATATCCCAATCATGTAGATTATATTTTTATAGATACCTTTAGTAATTCTGGAACGTGTATCAAAAGCTTACTTGAACATTTAAAGGGAACAATATATTTTTGTAATGTCGTTTATTTAGATTAAAATGTGATCAAATAAGATGAATTAAAAAATAACGGTAGGCTATTTTTTTCTGTTTGGCAGATAGGGATGTAACGTAGTTTCCTTGCGTGTAAACCAATATTTAAAAGAGAAAGTTAATTTTAAACTCTATATACCAATAATGATACTTATTAAAAATTAAATGCATAAAAAATGTTAAGATTACTTCAAATCTTATGCTTTTATACTAATAGACAATATCAGTGATTTAATTTTTAACTCAAGGAAACTGGGTGAATACTTCAATAGCGTATTTCTGAGGATTGGATAAGGATTTAAACCCTCCTCTTTAAGGTTGGATGAAAAATAACGCTTAAAAAATCAGTGTTTTTTTTAGTTTTCATAGTAAACTATTTTTTTTCTACGAAATAAATCAAATATTGATAATATGCAAACAGATTTTAATTTTCTTCACATGGTGATAGGAACAGTTGTTGAATATCTGTCATTAACTTATAAACATTTGATGAGCAACTTTTGAAGTGAAGAGAAAAAGTTATCATCAAATTCCAGGACATCCTTGACAGATATTCAACAACCGTTGAGGTGAATAAAATTAAAACTATGTTTTTACTGGGTAAATATTTGATTTATTTTGCCGAAAGATGTTTATTTATTTTTTTGCTATAAAAACTGCAACGATATTGTCCTAACTCACTAACCCTACTATCCCACCTTAAAGAAACCGATTTTTCTTCCAAACATTACCGACAATTCAAAATAGAGGAGAGTTTGCCTTGACCTTTCAGATGACCTATATTGGATTCAATGGCACTCACTTTAAAATAGCTATTAAGAAGCTCAATGTCATTCGTCATCGGTTACAGCCAGTCTGAATGGAAATAGTGGCCTTCATGGAAATAGTGGCCTTCATATCATATGGCTCCAGGCATTATCACACCTTCTTTTAATAGATATATAACTCCTTCCATCCAGGATATCTTTGTTCAGATTTTAAGTTGAATTTTTGCCGATGTATTCATAGACCCTAAGACTTTTAGCATACAGTACTAACGCTCCTTTGGATCATCTTTGGTTCAAGGTCAGCCTTAAATTAATATTATTTAATATCAGAGCACATTGAGGAATGAATAATTCACTCAATAACAGAATAATCCTTGATATATTATTGGTAGAACATTACGGAACTAAGCCAAAGATTTTGGGTTTGACTCTTGTGTGTGTTATATTTTGTAGTTAAATAAAAAATATTATATTTAATTTATATTTATACTGAGGATTTGTACATTCAATACTTATTTATTATGGGTTATGGAATTAAAAACCTTACAAACTAGCGGAATATATAACTAATACACTATTAAAGGGTGTACTTTTTTCGTCGATGACAAATGCCGGAATAAAATTCAAGAATCGTAGAGGTAAATTTTGATATATTCTGATTTACATTGCTTTTAAAATATGATTTATATATTCAATTACACTAATGGGATTGGGATGAGGATATTTTAGTTCATAGGAAATGTACCCGAATTTACTGGGAGGCCTTGGAATAAGCCGTTTGAAAAATATAATCCCCCCCAGGTGCGTTACATCTGGTTTTTAATAAAACCCCTAACAATTGCCGGCAAACAAAACTTGATGAGTCTGTCATCTTAGTCTGTGTGCTCACTAATTTGATCAAACGTAGTATATGTATTAATCGAATGTGAGGTTAAGATAGTGACCTTCAAATTTAGTTAAGTGAAACCAAAACACGACAAAAAATAAAGGAAGGTATTTGCACTTATTTGTTATGTTATCAGCAAAACAACACTGTTTTGTAAATTGTCGTTTATTTATTAAAAGCGAAAATATTGTAAGTGTGTTAGTTAAAGTATGTGTTAATTTAATGAAGCAGCATAATAGTGTATAATATAAGTTTAATTACTGCTCAAATTTAATTTAGATAAATTGTAAACAGTATCACAAGTAGTAATTGTTAACTTATCGCTATATGTATTTGTACTGGTTTATACTGGTGTTAATTTAATGTTGATAATAAACGTTAGTGTAAAAAGTAAATGTATATTTATAAGTGTGCACTCCATTTATCTTTAAACGAGGCAGTCTTACCTTGATCGATTGTTCTATGGCCTTATGCTATATTTTTCACCAAGGCCGTAGCCAGTCAATAATTTCGGGGCGGGGAGGTGGGGGGGCACATCTCCCAATTGCCCGAAGCTATAAAAAATTATAAATTATAAACCGTTCTAGAAGCTATTTGACAACATAACACCATAACTGCCTAGAGGCTAGGAAAATTTCTAAATACTAAACACCTTTAGAAGCTCTCTGAAATGCTTTTTCTGGTAGAAAAGCTCCTTAATTTGTATTTGTATCTTAATTTTGATATTGTTAGAACCATAAATAAAGCCATATATATTTGTTCATAAAATTTCGGGGGTTTTGAACTCCCAAACCTTCCCGACTACGGCCTTGCTTTGTGCCAAAGTGTAATCCATCAAAGTAATCTTGTTACATTTCATTGCAAACGGAATCTATGTAAATACAGTTATGTCTAGAATTGTAAAAAAGTTAGTGTTGTTCTTACAATACAAAATAGTTTATATTGCCTTGAGATCAACATCGAAACATACCCAAACGAAAATAAAAATCTTACTACTGCCTTTTGTTTGACCTTAAAGTTCTAGTTATTTTGAAATAGGGCCATAAATAATGCACGTTATTTTTTTAATAATTTCTATTAGAGCACTTATTTCAAATATATTCATACTTGTATATATGTGTCTAAACAAGAATATGGTTGCTTCTTTTTTTTAAATTACGATATACATAAACATAATAATCTAAAATACTATCTTATTACATAAGTATTTACTTGAATAGGTGTATATTTAGATTATCAAAAACCATTCCCCTAAAAAAACACATTTAAAAGATAGTTTAAGGTAGCAAATCTAGGTATTTTGTATGGCTATTAAGTTACTCATAAAGATGTTTTTTAATAAATGTGCCAAATTTGTCTTAAATCTTGACTAGGTCTATTAAAAAAATATATTTATTTTGTAGCGTAGATCAAGACGTAAGAATGTAAACTTTTCCTCAAATCAAGTTTAAAAGCGAAACCAAATGTAAAAAGTGTTTGTTTAATAAGCGGCAATCCTAACGTTATTTAATTAAATTTTAAATTAACAGAGAAACAAGAATATTTTTTTTAAATAAATATATCCGATATTACTTATTGTAGACTATATAAATGTATATGATGTTGGTTTTGGTGAAGTATAAGATTTGGATTTTGCCTTTCTAGGATTAAGAGTTATTATATAATTTTAAACTTTAAGTGTGCGTGTTAGTGTAGGCTTTTATTGTATTTAGAGTTAAATAAAAAATTATAAAAACAAAAATATTCGTTAAGGTGTTAGTTTTAAACAAGTTTATTGGATTTCAAACAATCAACGACCATAATTTACTTTCATAAAAAGTGTTTTGTATTCAAACTGTAAAACCTATTACTGTGTGGATATTTTTGTCGGTAAAGAAGCTCAAGGAATTTATGTGATTTGTTGGTGAATGATATTTTTAATAAATATTGTGTTATTAGTAAAATTAAAATTTAATTATAGTGTGTAATTCAAACTGTTATAAAATGTGATTTATAATAATAGCATAAGTGAATACTTCAAATGTACAGTATTTATAATGAATATATGGGAAAATTGATAAAATTTTACGATATGTTCGTATAATGTTAAATGTGATTCATTGGATGAGTATGACAAAGGGTAGGTTATAGTGTTTTGTAACCTATATAGTTAAATATTTCTTAGTTGAGTCGTTTGTTATTACTTTGCTTATAATTGTTCTGTTAAACTTATCTGTGATATAACTATATGTTTACAATTTCATATTTTGAAATAAACTCTACAAAATGATTTTAAAAAATCTGTTTTAATTGTTATTTTGTGTCATTTGAGTTTGATATTTCCAGCTTTAATTTAGATTCCTTTTTTTTATTAGATTAAAAATTTGTTCATCCCGGCAGTAGAGATTATTTTAAATACGGTAAGTTTAAGTTATGGTTTCATTACTTAATAAATACCTTGTACACAGATATAGTGTTATTAATAAGTAGGGCATATATGCTGTAAGATGTATTTATATGCGAAAATTTAAGTGACAATGTGATGTCATAAGTATTTTATTTTGGAAATAACCTTTTTTAAATGAATCCGGTATTTTAACTATAAATAAAATTATTTCATGATAGTTAAAAATTAAGTTTTATCTTACACTAACAGATGTTGTAACTAAACCATACAATGCGTGGTTACCCCGGGTAAAGTTTTTTTCCCTCTTCAAAAATGCACGGAAAAAATCTAATTTTATTTCTTCAGTTCCAGTTTTTAATAAATTAGAAAAAAAAATCTAATCAAAATTTGAAAATCCCAGCTTCTAGGTGTATATGTTTGTGAACTGAGATTATTAATTTTAAAATGTAATTACTCTCCGTGAGGTATATATCGCGCAATGCTTATCACAGACAGTAGACAAACAGACACACAAACAATTTTTATTTATTTTATTTTATTAATATAGGGGAACACTAAAACCACTTTTTTTTAATAAAAAGTATTAAACAAACTTCTAGTTGATTTAAGGAAGTTGGCAATATTTAGTACATAAGTGAATTTTGAAAAATTACACCAATTCACGGGAGTTGAACCAAGTACCTTTCCTTGGCTTTGATAGCTAATGCTCTACCGCTGAAATATCATCATTTGCTCAGGTTAATTCTTTCCTCATAGCTTAAGGCAGATTATGAGTTGTACAAAGAGTATGTTTGTTTAGACTCATTTTTTTTAAAAGTAAAATTTATTACCTCTTTCACTATTTTCATAAACGTATAAAAAGGTAAATTTGTACATTAAAATGTAGATGGTAAAACATTGTGACCTCCACTTTTATAAGAAAAGAAATAAACTGTGCAGTAATTCATAGAATTGCTTTATTTTTACTTACGTCTCCCAGACAACATTTCAAAAACATATTAGATTTTTCAATTATTTTATTTTTTTGTTTTTAAGTTTTTTTAAGATCAACAAAAACCCTAATAAAGCTTAGAAGGGTTACAGTTTCATTAAAATCAACCCAGATATAAGATAAATTTACGTCAAAAAATATCCACGTATTTATTTATACCTTAATTAGTTATATTTTGAGATATTTCAAGACCATTATTAAAACAGTCCAATTCAATTTTTCTAATTTATTAAAAACTGGGACGGTAAAAGTATTATATAATCATGTTGAAAATGAATATCACTTTGAAAAAATATCTTATTTTTTGTCAAATTTCAATTACAAGATACATCACTATACTCAGCAGCGTATCCAATATAAATTAAATTATAACACCACGACTTACTATACGTTCGGGTTGTACGGTCAAGTACTAATTACGCTAGTGAGTTTAGAATTGGGAAGGTTAAATTTAAGTGGAAGTGAACTCACATTTGTGTGGAGGGAGAGTGGAAAACCATTCAGGAGAAACCACCACCAGTTCACTCGACTGAGATTCGAACCTCGATCCCTCCGTCCTCGGAAGTCTAGCTCAACACGAAACTATCGCGTTTGCTAACTACGCCACCGAGGCGGTTTATTCAATGTAAATTATTTGTAAAAAGGGGCTTACTTATGTATTAAAAATAGTTTCACCTGTTTATGTGGTCGCATAGTCTTAAGGCGTCATTATAATGTTAAATTAGACCAATGATGGCAGGGAAATCAGGGTTCGAATCCTAGTCGGGTGTACTGAGGGGGATTTTTACAAAATGGGTTTTCCACTCTCCTTCCATTTAAATTTGAGTACACTTTCTCTAAATTCAAACACTCTCACCCTTAATTCTTTATCATAATTTGTACATAAGCGGTTAATTTAAATAGTTATACGGTGTACAGTGGCGTAGGTAGATACCAAAGAAAAAATATTTCAGGAAATGGGTCAGGGGGACAACTCTGTCGTGTTAATATTCTCTGCTTTGGATGTCAATAGAACAGTCGTTTTCAAACTGTGTGTCGTCGTCATCGCCCCCCTGCCCCCTCCCAATTTTTGCGAAGGTGGAGTGGCTAAGGTGTCCTCAAGGGAGATAATATGTATTTAGTTTTGGTAAGAGATCACAAGTTTTAGAACAATTATTTGAGCAAGGTGCAAGCTCCTTTATATTTTATCATTACGTATAATAGGTTAAAATTATTGTTTACATTGTAAAACAGATTTAATAAAAAAAAGCCAATATAATTATTTAAAAATCAAGATTGAAACATAGTGCAAAGTTTTGCCATCTTCTGCCTTAAAAATTAATAAGAGATAGGTTTATTAGTAAATGAGGACCCGCTTAGGTGGGTGCATGGTATAAGGCGCTACACTTGCGGTTAATTCAAATGACGATGACGAGGAGATCATGGTTCAATCCCTAAAGGTGTTATTTTCTAGATACTTTCCCATTCTTTCTCCACTCAAATTTGGGTACATTTCCTTTATATTCAACCTTACTCGTCTAAAGTCCATAAGGTAGGTGACCTGGCGGTCTAGCGGTAAAGTGTCAGAGTCCTGTGTTGGGGGTCCGGGGTTCAATCCTCGGTCCTGGCACAGATTTATCTGATTACCAAACCCTTCCTCTAACCTCTGACAAGACATCTTGTGAATGTGGGGAATGCCAGGCCTCCACCGTGGTTCGGATCCCACGTTAAACTGTAGGTCCTCTATTTCATCTCACAATCACCCTACCATTACACATTANGGTTCGGATCCCACGTTAAACTGTAGGTCCTCTATTTAATCTCACAATCACCCCACCATTACACATTAGCGTAAGTGCGTATAACCCGAACGGGTAGTAAGACGCGGTGCTAATAATAATAATAATAATAATAATAATAATAATACAAATTTGGATACATTTCCTTTCAATTCTACCTTCTTCCTCCTTAAGCAATAAAAGTAATTGTATGGGGTGATATCCCGTCCGGGTGGTAAGACATAAAGCTAAATATATATTTATAAATATTCTTTGTAGGAAAATATTTAAAATAGAGCGTTTCCCTTTTAAAAAGGCTAATTAAAAGTGCACCATTATTAAAATCATAAAATACATTTGACAAACCTTTTATAAAAAATAAACGTGATGGCTCAAAGCACAGAATTTCTCTCTCCCTTATTAAAAAATTGAGACCTTTACTTAAAACTCGTAATGTTTGTGAAATGAAATAATAGAGAAAGTCGCATAGATATGGCGGGGGGAAAAAATGGCACAAGACTACGCAATTTCGTTCACTCTCTTTTAATATTAAAATTATCATTTGCCCATAGCTTGAGCTGCATTTAAAAAATACATCAATGCATTTGGTAACTTCAAATGCTGGAAAAGAATGAAACTTAGTCGTGAGCAGTATTTTATATTAGTACTAAAATTCACTAAAAACATGAACTAATCGCCCACCTAATACATCCTCCTAACCCCGGCTCATATCACGTGCCATCTTTTGTTTTCGCGGCACCTTACGCGACAATTGTCCATTGATTATCCCTGTTTGTTTTGACACTTATATCTCAGAATAGATTCATTTTACCAATTAATATTTTGAGTAAAATATATTTATTTTGACCTTACAATTATAAGTTTTTGAAATTCTTGCGTATTAGATCAAAGTTATAAATGTCTGCTTATGTAAAAGTACCCTCAAAGTCATTTTCACGTGAAATGATAATTTCCCATTTATTTGTATGTTAATCAGTGCCTAGTTACAAAATTTTAATCAAAATCGTCTGAGATAATTCAAATAAAATCTGTTTTGTGTCTTATTTTTCCCCCTCAAGTAAGCTACCCTTAATTTAAGGGTTATAAAACTAATATCAAAAACTCCACGGGGGGGACCTTATCAAAGCCTTAGTCTGATCGTTAAAATGGTTTCGACTTTAGTTCGAGATACAGACAGACGGCATAGCAAAAAAACTTTTTTTTCTGTATTAGGGGATCATGAAACCTCGCGTTTATCAAAATCTCAAGTTAAATTTTTTATTTTAATTTTAATATCTCTCTCTTCGGGGGGTCTAGTGTAATTAAAAAGAGCATTACGTTTTAGCAAAGAACGTAAACGAAATAAGACATATTTTACAGAAACTTGTTGAGTAAAAAGTAACATCTTTGTTCACAAAAGAGCATAACAGTCGGCTTTAGATTTCCGAGACCTCGGTTAAAAATATATATCTGTCAATAATTGGGAAACATTTTTGTTTAATAAAAAATATATTTCAAATAAAGTATTTTCTGTTGAGTAGTAAGGGGGGGGGGGGCTACTATATTTCTACTTCAATAAGTTATTTCGTATCTCAAAAAGTCAGGAGGAATGATCAAAATTGTAAAATTTCCTGATGTAAAGTACACTCATTCAATTTTTTGGGGAAAATTAATGCTAGCATCTGGTTTTTAATTCTAAACAGTACTTGGATAGGAAATTAAAGCAAAATTGCTATAGTGTATTATATGTAAACTTTTTTTTTACCTTCAGTACACTGCCCTTCAGTTAAAGTATGAATATCAAATTCCAAAAATTCCTCGTGGGAACTTAATTAAAAGCTTAGATACCTAGTTTTATCCTGGTTGGTAAAACAATTTAAACTCTATATCAAGAGACAGACAGACAGACAGACAGACGGTCACTATCGCAAACAAAAAAAAAACTAATTCTGGTTCATTGGGTCATAAACCGTCAATATCCTTCAAAAACTCAAATTCCTTTCTATTTTTTTTCTCTCTATGATTACAATCATTTATCCACATGAGAGATCACGATAAAGTAAAAATAATAATATATATTCACTTTTAATCTAGTTTTCTTTTATCATTTAATACAATGGTGATTTGTTTGGCGTTTAATTCCTTTCATCAAATTGTTGATAAAGGAATTCTCTAATCGTTAACTCCTTCTCATCAATACAATAGATTTATTATGCGGTAGCCGAACTATTTCATACGTCTAGATGATTTATCTCGTGATGAAAAGGATGAACTTCAAAGAAGAAACCCGCCTCACTTGTGTTTAGATGTAGAGTAAATGAGAAGATAGTAAGAAAGGGAATTAGGAAAAGAAAAGAAGAGGGAAAAGCTTACGTAATAATCCATCTATTATTGAATGGATTCGGAATCAACAAGGAAAAATAGCTTTTCTTTACGTTTTATTTTATTTTACTAAGGTTTTTAATATTCAGTTTGGTTTTTTTTGTTTACTTTAATATTTAGGAACAAAGTTATAATTAACTAAAGATATGAGTGTTAGAACATGAGAAAAAGTCAGTGTTTTTGATATTCAAATCACATAAGAGTTGGTTTTTTTTGGAGAAAAAAATAAAATATTACTTCAGTAGAAACAAAGAGTCTAATTTTTTTTCACATGGTGATATCAACATTTGTTGAATATCTGTCATGAGCATAACGTCATTAGATGACAAACTTTATAAATGAAAAGAAAAAGTTGTCATTAAATTCCACTTGACGGATATTCAATAACTGTTTATGTCGCCATGTTGAGAAAACTAAACTTTGTTTCTACTAAAGAACTATTTAATTTCTTTTGACCAAAAAAAAACCTTTTTATTAAAAACCTTATAAAAAATATTGCCTATAGCTAGCGTTCTTTACACTTTGAAACTAGGGTGATTTTACGAAAGTTGTTTATTTTACTAAGTATAATTAGCGTAATTAATCTAAATACATTGATTTTAAGGACCATATTAGGAAATACGAACTATGTTATCACATACACAATATCGATCTAAGTTATCCCTGTAAAAAAGAAGTAAAAACAATTTCGATTTTGTTTCGCTCGCTACTTTATTTAATACTGCTGACGAGAGCTTGTCGTTTAAGTTTTGTCCATGTTAAGTTCGGTCCAAAGTCAGTCAACGTTAACAATATCACAGTGGAAAAAACAATTGTTTATGGAAACTTCTTTATTTATGCATTTATTTATTTAGCACCGCGTCTTACTACTCGTTCAGGTTAAACGCTTAAGTACTAATTACGCTAATGGGTTATGAATTAGGAAGGTTGATTTTACAGAAAGTGAACTCACATTTGCGTGGAAAGTGATTGGAAAACCATTTAGTATAAAAAACCAGTTTACCCGACCGAGATTCGAAACTCGATATTCCTGTCCTTGGCAGTCTGGCTCAACATGACTAGCGCGTTAGCTAATTACGCCACCGAGGTGGGTTATTTCTTCATTATTTCACGTTTCATTTGCATTGTTTGGACTGAAACAATTTTATTAATACATGAGTATTTACTTATTCAAGCTCAAGGTAGTCCATAATGAGGTGGACTGGATAAAACTAGTTCACGATAGGGATAAGGTGTAAAGTATTGGACTGGATAGAACTAGATAAAGATAGGGGTATTGTGGAAAGTGGTGAAATGGATAGAAATAGACCAAGATAGGAATAGGGTGTAATGGGGTGGACTGTAGCTCAAGATAGGAATAGTTATACATATCTTTACCTTTTAAAACCGAGTTGAAACTTTATATTAAACAAAATATCCTCTTCTCAATAATGTGAACAATAAAGTCGCTTATCGATACAAATAAAAAATAGTTCACGTCTTCCTGACATGTCTTATTATTTTCATTTTGAAACATTTTTTCCTCCTAACATGTGAACATCATAGTGGAATTATTTTTGACAACCTTTCTTGGGAAAGAGAGGTGAAGGGGGGAAAGGGAGTTAGAAGTAACAAACTGGTAAGAGTAAAAGAAGATAGGTTAAAGAAAGTGAAGATAAAAAAAATGAACTCTCCTTAGCAAAACTAAACCACAATAGGACGTCCAAATGAATAACATCAAAAAGGGCAATAGGAGTGAGTAGCTTGTTGTAGTTGTTTTGAATGTCTGAGTATAAACATTCGAAACTCGGAACACGCAACTCACACCGGTTGCGGGAATGATATGTTGACAGTCGTCCTCAAAGAAAATTATATATGTGTATATATGTACCCACCAAAAAAAAGATAAGAAAACACACATATGACCTAAGGGTATTATCTCTATTCCTAACATTAAATAAAATTGTAAGTTGCATTGTTGGTATTTATTCATAAATAACCTAAATTAAATATATATTAGTTTAAGAATATAAATAAGTTTGAACAATATATAGTGATATTAATAAATCATAATGATAGTCGAGTTAGCAAACAAATGATATTCTTTAAGATTTAGAATGATTGATGTAAAAAAACTGTTTCAAAGTTAAATGCAGTTTTACACTCAAAATAGCTGCATCAGTAAAGAACAATGATAATTAAATCATTTCTTTCGGCAAAAAACAAACTAGTAAAGTTACGTGACTCTCGTAGCCAAATGTAAATTACAAAATCTATCTTCATTATTCTAAAAGGTGAGTTCTCAAACTTCTGATCTTTCTAAATCCTCTATAAATATTCCTATTATACACAAAACCGTAACTAAATAGCAGAATCATAATAAGGTCAAGAGATATTCTCAATAATAAATTTTAAACTACAAGTGAACCCTGTTTTGTTATATGTATAGACTACAAGACCAAAATTGACTCCAAAATATCAATATTAGTCTTCATTATAAAGTTTCTTCCATCTCACAATCATATTAGATCTCTATCCTCAAACTAATCGATCTTCGCAAAAATAACCTAAGTATCGACATCTTCAATAGTGAATTAAGTATCGATACCCACAAAAATAAAGCAAGTATCTATATTTATACAATAATCGACATTTTTCATACGTGACAAAATTCATCATAGATCTAAGATCTACATGCATTATAAATTTCCCTTTTGCAAAATTAATAATATATTTCCGAAACAATTTTTTTTTAAAGTTAAATATATTTTTTTTTATAATGACGAAGTAGTACCAGGCCGAACATGAAATTTGTTCTTACATTTTAACTATCTGAAGCCTTAGCTTGAATGTAGGAATAAGAAGCTAAGTCCACGAGTGCCGAAAAAGCTGCTCCTACGGCACTATATATACAAGAAAACCCAGAGAACATTGGAGAACAGGACACCACATGGTGGGGGAATACATATGGATCACAAAGGGAGGGAATGCGCGTGACAACAATAACTTCTATTATACACTCCAAACAACTGGAACCTACAAGATTATAGTAGAACAACCTCTATTCACAGATTAAGCTCTTTGGAATGCCTTTGGTTGTGTGGCGCACTCTAGTGGGCGCCGTTTGAACATAGATGTTAGTGACTAGTCTATCTCGTGACGCGGCTATGCTTGGTTGTGTTGTTTTACTCTCCAACTCGTAATCTGAGACGCAGCGACGGTGAAACGGAGAAAGTTGTATATTTTGCTGACTCAAACCTCCTATGCTTGTAGCAAAATGCTACAAAATTTTCAGTCATATTTCCAGAAGAAAGTTGCCCGAGAAAAAGCATTGAATAAAACCTATCTATTCTCGACCCAAGTCACATATTTGACTCATTATATCTGTATGATTCCATTATACATTTTTTGAGTTGTTTTTTTATTGGGTTAACCTAAGAAATATTTTGATCTTTTTCTGTATTGCGTCTTACATAATCTTTGGGTAACCCACCCTTTTACTTGTGTGCTGATAAATGGAAGTGGTTGAATTTAGAGAAAATATGTTCAAATTTTCGTGGAAGGAGTGTGGAAAACTATTTAGTATAAAGTGCCCTCAGTTAATTTGACTGAGACTCAAACAGATTTTCGGAAATAGAGTATCATGATAAAGTTACGCATCAAACCATGTGATCACCAATTCGGGTAATTTTCTAGCCATAAACTTGTATCAGCCTTGGTTTTATAACGTGTTTCAATAATAAATGGTACGGTGCACCTCATAGACTTTCTTTCTCTCTCTCATTTTAAAATAGTCTTTTGCTGAAAACTTGTAAGATTTGTGAAACGAAATAATAAACATTTTTTTTTAGAAACTCTCTACCTTAGAACATAAATAAAATAGTATATACAGTTGAAGAAAAATTGAGAAATAAAAAGAAACATCTCTGTCTACCAAAGAGAATGTCAATTTTATTTTTAGAGATCTAAATAAAACAAAATATATATATATATATATATATAAATTTTCTTAAAGCTTAAAAACTATTGGTTCTATAAAATATATTTCAAATAAAAGAGTTTTATATTTATTAATTCTACATCTTTACAGCAATAATTTATTTCGTATCTCATATAGTTCTTGAGATATAATCCAAATTGATATTTATGTTTATATAAATTACACTTATAGTCATTTTATTGGGAAACGAGGGTAGCCATTTTGTTTATTATTTTAAACAGTGCTAGATACAAAATGGTTTTGGCTTAAGACCAAGATAAAGACACAGAATCCCGAAAACTATTTTTCCGGTTTAGTGGAGTCATGAAACGTAAAAATTTATCAAAATTTTGAGTTTGATTTTTTTACTATTATAATACTTCTCTCTCTAAGAAGTTGAGAATAAGCTAAATTATTATTATTATTATTATTATTATTATTATTATTAGCACCGCGTCTTACTACCCGTTCGTGCTATACGCACTTACGCTAATGTGTAATGGTAAGGTGATTGTGAGATGAAATGGAGGACCTACAGTTTAACGTGGGATCCGAACCACGGTGGAGGCCTGGCATTCCCCACATTCACAAGTTGTGATTAATACACGTCTTGTCAAAGGTGAAGGAAGGGTTTGGTAATCAGATAAATCTGTGCCGGGACCGAGGATTGAACCCCGGCCGCCAGCACAGAAGTCCGACACATTACCCCTAGACCGCCAGGTCACCGACTGTAAGCTAAAAAAAAATTGTTTCACATACGATGTGTTGTCTACGAAGAAACCCGTTTCTTTCGTAAATTCCGTTCCTCCTCTTTTAACCAATACCCCTCACATACAAACACACACACACACACAAACAAAATGTTCAGAACATAGTGAGGAAGCATTTAATATCTTTCTCCAGGATCCCAGTCGAGTCCAGTAATAATAAAAATAATGATAAAAAAAGTTGTGCGCCTGGAACTCGCCGTCCATTTTCTGGTATTTAAATATTTTAATCTTTCGGGAGCTCGCATGGTTGTAATATATTGAGATTCTTGAGTGGGGTTACTGTTGGAAGTAGAAGTAAATGCCATGGGACGTTGGTTAAGGAGGGGGGGGGGGGT
>CABFVX010000298.1:164659-175240 GCA_902151425.1 Timema shepardi
GGGGGGGGGGGGGTTGAGGTTTGGGGAAATGGGCTGGAGGGGCTAAGAGGTGTGTAGGAAAAGGGGCTGGGAAGGCAGATGGTAGGGTGAAGTAGGAGAGGGCATAAAACTGTGCGACACCATTTTTCTCGTAAGGAACGACAACGAACCGACGTCCATTCATGAATATTCTATGGCGTCCGCCTTCTCTCCTGGTATTGCAATCTGCTTCTTCGTTTTATTTTTTTTTATTTCTCTTTTTCTTTCCTCTTAGGTACGCGGCGTCCTATCTTAAGAGCAAAGATATATCCACACGTGGTCATTAAATTGTTAGGTGTTTGCACTATAACAACAATCCATCGCAAATAAAAATAAACCTTAAAAATAAAATATTTCAAATAAAATAATCACTGATGAAAGATTAAATCTCGCGTGTCTTTTTTTAATAATTAATAACAAATAGTATCATATAGATTTGTATTTTCAAATAGTGGGTCAATATCTAAAAAATTTAAAAATTAATAATTTTAATGTTTGTCTCTGTTGTGAAAAATTGATCTCTCAATTAACATGAGGAGATTAAATTTTAGGTGTTCATAAAAGTAATGAGTAAAATATTTGGTCCAAAAATGGGAAAGTGCATTAAGCTGGACCGAATATAACTATTTTTGATTTTTGATTTTTGAAAAACCTGATGAAATTGTAGTAAGGAAGCAATGTTAATTTATATCAATAAATATTAATGAATTATATAAATTGATAATTCAACATTTCTTCACTAACTAATTTAATATAACCAAATGTTAACATATTATCAATTTGTTTCAATATTTCTTTTTTAATTTAATACAGCCACGCTTTAGATCTCTAGTCAATTGTTATTTTTCTAGCTATATAGTTTAATTTAATTTATTTAAAGTGTTTGTGCCTTTTTCATGTGTATTTTTATTTGTTAATCATGTATGTACCTTGACTCACATTTTTAATGTGTCATTTTAATAATTTTCTGATATATTATAACTTACGTGTAATTTTTAAATTATTAATTCATTCTAATTGTTAATTAATCCACATATACTCACTATATTAAAAGTTTGCAGTTCCACATAAAAAAATGTTTAGGACTTTATTTTCAAATATACCATTAATTTTCATATTGAATTCTATTAATATAAACCGAATATAATTAGCTCAATATAGGGGTATGTTTTAAAAAGCTAGATTGGATAGAACTAGCTCAAGATAAGGGTATGTTTTAAAAAGCTAGATTGAATAGAACTAGCTCAAGATAAGGGTATGTTTTAAAAAGCTAGATTGGATAGAACTAGCTCATAGATAAGGGTGTGTTTTAAAAAACTAGATTGGATAGAACTAGCTCATGATAAGGAAAGGTCTTAAAAAGCTAGATTGAATGGATCTATATCAAGATAGAGATAGGGTTCTAAAAGGTGGACTGCATAAAACTAGCTCGAGATATAAACAGGGTTTAAAAGGGTGGACTGCATAGAATTATCTCAAATAGGGATAGAGTTTAAAAAGGTGAATTGAATAGTACTAACTTAAAATAGGGATAGGGTTTTAAATGGTGGACTGGATGGAACTAGCTCAATATAAGGATAGAAGGCGTTCTTTTGTAGGGGTGTGAATAACTGGATTTTAAAGTTCTTAATGGCACTGAGTAATTAAGTAATTAATATCTGTCATCTGCAGGCAATCCTTTCTCTTGAGCTCCACCTCCCGCTACTTGTCCATTAAATCCGTGTATTTAGGCCAACACTGATATAATAAGGATGAAGAAATTATAATGCTGGTGTAATTCCTCTAAATTCAACCTTCTTCATCCTGTACCCATAAATGTAAAAGCACGGTTATTCAGAAAATGTTATTTGCTGCACAGGGATCACTCGGAAGAGGGGTAATATAGAGACCTAAGGTGCGGCAGAAGGGAGCGGGAGTAATTCTACAGTTTTTATAGCATTACATTTTTTGGCCAAATTAAATAAAACGTATCTCCACTAGCAACATATATTATAGTTTTCTTCACATACTAATATCAACAGATCTTTATTATCTGTCAAGGGTGTCCTGGAATTTTGTCAAAAATTTCTCTTCATTTAAAAATTGTTGAAAAAATTCAAGGACACCCTTGACAGATATTCAAGATCGATTGATATTAGCATGTGCAGAAAATTAAACTCCATGTTGCTACTAGAGAAATGTTTGACTTATTTTTGCCTAAAAATTTATATTCTAAAAAAAACTAAAAAATACTTGCTCTCCCTTCTGCCACACCTTAAGGAAACACAACACGTCTTACCAATGAGGACTCAATTTAGCTATTTCGTATGACGCAAGAACCTCTAAAAGAAAACAGCGACTGATGCAAAACAAATTTTGTTTCAAAACGTCTTTGAGTGGTAAGAGAGCTTTTGTTACGCTGAGTAGCAGATTTCTAGTATACCCCAACTCCGGTCGATAAATCGATACGAGACACAATACCGAACACAAAGAAACACATAGAGTGGAGAGGGATTGATAGAAGGATACTATAGTCGATATAAAGTCACCCCCCCCCCCTCTCCTCTGAGCCTCTTTCGTCAGCAAAAGAAGAAGAACAAAAGGTAACAACTCTAAAAAAAATCGGGGATACTATAACTATTATCATCTACCACATAAATAAATGATATGAGAAAAGTGAACATATGGGACAAATGGCCAAGCTTTGTTTTCCCAGATGAACGCTATGGCATTACTAGATTTTTATATATTTAAAAAAATTATTTAATTCATATCTTATTACAGACTGACACGTTATGGTTGACTACATGATCAGTCGTGACAGCAAAATCGGAATCAATTTAGTGGGGAAAAAAATTACACAGGAATCGAACTCGGGAGCTAATAATTTTAGGAGATAATGTTCTACCCCTGAGCCACAAAAAAAAATTGACAAATAGTTAAAAGTGACCTTACATGGCAAGAAGAAATTTAAGGTGGTTGAAAACAAAGTATTGAGGAAAATTAGTTTGTCCATAAATAGATTAATATAATGGAGAGGGGAGTAGGTTACATAATTATGAATAAAATCAAGATTTTTATGTAATTAATTACATATTTTAATCCTGCCGGTTAGAAATGTTAAAAGTGAAATATTGGTGAATTATATTGCTTGGAACTGTTTTTTTTATTGTGCATATTTGTATATTATTTTATTGAATTCTATATATTTTCGAAGATATTATAAACAATGTTATATATTGCGTTTTTTAATCGTTTAATCGTTTATTTTTATGTCTTTATTGAGGGAAAATTAATTTTAACCTGCGATTTCATAAAGGAATGTATTGAGGGAAAAGATGGCATTGAGCAAAGTCTGATTAGAGTAAGCTGGCTCGTCAGAGAGGATTACAGTTGTCGTAACGTAATTTTGTACTTGACCTTTTTCATGTTGTTAAGGGGTAAGAATGTGGCATTGCTAGGATGTATTGACCTCAGCTTCACATCCCTCACTCAACGTGTCGTTTTGTAAATACAAGTGTCAACGAGTCTTAAGAACAATAATGTATGGATATGATTAGCTCATTATCCCTTATTCTTTGTTCGGTAGAATGAACGTGTATAATGTGGCAAGGCAAGAAACAAATTAAGAAAACAGAAACCAAAGGTCAACCAAGGAAATGTAATTTGATGTTTTGTCACAATAATATCTCACTTAGAACACAATCTTTTGAAAAGCAAACAGGAACAACCATGTATATACGTGTAAAGGCCACATTAAACGTAGCTGGCTGCAACGCTGGAAGATGATCGTGTAATACACCTAAATGGTAAATGCACGTACCAGAAAACTGGCATCACGGATATCAAATGAGTTTGATATTTTTTGATAAGGCAACTGCTTTCTGCACCGTGTAGTCGACTTTCTGCACGTCTGGAATGTTGTACCGAACATGCGTGAGTCTGGAAAAGAGGAATATCTCAAATCTTAGTATAATCGACCAGCTTCAAAGAATCTTAATGTAAAACTTATCTTCTCATGTGGAAATATGACTTTTCTCATGGCATAACTATATCTTGCTTAGTATACTACTGAGACGCGACAGACAAAATATGCTTGCAAGTGTCTTTATTCATGCCTATGTAATTCCGAAAGTCATAGGCATTTAATTAATGCAGAATCTTCATAGTGTTCCGTTTTAAGATTGAATTTAGATTCAGGACAAGTTTCTTCTTACGTTTTACAACACTGCTAGACTTCAAACTTTGGTAGTACCCATATATTATGGGCGAATCATCATCCTTTTGTTGTTGAAGCAACATCTTGGCACGAAGTGGACCATAAAAACAAGTGAAGACGATAAAATCCCTCCACCCTTCACTGAGCCGCAAAATGTCTATTCGTTAGAAAGCAGTGCGTTTGTAATAGATATCTCAGATTGGTCAGCTCACATTTCTACAAAACGCTGTCAGAAAGCAGCGCTGCAACCTGTTACATGTAATGAGGCCTTACGTACAGTAGGCCTATTAATACCGGCTACTTTATTAGGATCAAATACTTAACATTGCAAAGACCCATGTCGTAATATCTACCTTCGTGGAAATGTGCTATCCAGGAAATTACAAACAGTACGACCAAAGATGCCCAGACCTGTTGAAAATACCCCAATGATCGTGTTATCAGTGAAATGTCACCAATGGTGCTGGACTGCAACACACGCAAGTGGGATTCTTAATGAACTGTTGGGGTATCGACAAATGTAAGGTCCAAACACACCAGCAGCGTTAACAGCACACCTGACATTCATCTATGGGAAAGAACGTTTCTAATGATGAATTACTCGTGGATTTTCGGTACCCCAACATATTGTGTTTTGTATGTTCACATGACCGTTAATGTTTAAAGTGGCTTCATCACTGAATGTTGTCAGTAGGCAGCGGAATCTTAGGCACTAAAAATATTTAAAATAGGCATTAAAATTATGCGATATTGTCACCAGAATAGACGCTTGGAGGGGAAACAAAAAGCACACAGTAGTCATTTCAAAATTGAATTTAAGATATACTACTTTATTATCTACAGCCAATTGACATTGCTGTTTTTTTTAACACCACGTGGTCTCACTATTCATTCAGGTTACACGAATGCCTTACAAATCACGCTAATATGTTAGGTATTAGGAAAGTGTAGTTTAGATTTTAAAAGAGGTTTATCATATAAACTTGCGTGAAGGCGAAATAAAGATTCCATTTAGTTAAAAAAAAATTCCCAGTGGACCAAAACTTCGAACCTCTATCACCCTTTTATAATAGTCCAGTCTATTGTAAGAGTGGCGACTTAGTCCATTTGACCACCGAAGCGGGTCTAATTTAGTTAGTCACTAGATAGCTTATAGATTCTCAGTATTGAACTGGGATATCATTTAAGAAGCACAGTGTCAAGGGTCAACATTTCAAATTTGCTGTTTCTGAAAAAGTTGAAATTTCTCTTGCAACGGCAGGCTCTTTCCTCCCAAATGTCTGCGATTGCTCCCATTGTCCTCTACCCAATTTTAAGCTCATCTTAAGCTCCTGAACAAGTGTCGATTTTCAAACCTAATCCAAAAAAATACTCTACATCTTAACATTTCTAAGAAATTGTATTCACTTTCAGCATTAAACCCATACCGAGATATTACAAAACCGAAATAGACACGTTAAGGCTATTGTTCACAAAATATACAAAAATCTACATAGTAGGCGATTATGGTCACTATAAAATTAACATAATATACTCATAATAACATGAAATGCATGCATATCTCATATAGGCTGTACATAATATCTTAACTGCCTATGTTTTACGATCAAAGCAATTTGGCAAAATCCATTCTATAGTAATCAGATACACAATGTCTAGTTGGATGTTTGCAATACTTGCTAAAATCTGGTAGCATGCCACACAAGTATGTTTTTTTAAGTTTCTCTAAATGCTTCGTACTTGATGAATATGGTATAGGTGCGTTCCAATGTCCCGCTTTATAATTTTCCAAACATTTTACTGAGAAATATCAAATCCAAACTGCATCCTTTGGATTGGAATGTTCAGAATAATTTATTGCTGACAAAAATGATGTTAATTTAACTTTTACTTTTTTTTAGGTCCACTATTACCTTTGTAGTTGTCCGCAGCCAAGCGAGCCTTAACAAATTTTTACTATGTAAAAAAAAAATCGTTAAATAACTTGGTAGGTCTCGTTGCAATATTGTTCTTGGAACTTGATGTGAACTATGTTTGGAGAACTAATCATTTCCATCAATTTTGTCTCCAATCTTCTTTCTTACAGCTGTTTTTTTTAGCTTCACGTCTTACTACCCACTATACGCTTCATATGTACTAATTACGTTAGTGTGTTAGGGAGGAGTAGGGTTTAATTTTGAGGAAGTATACCCACGTGTGAGCAGAGGAAGAGTGACCAACTATCATACCGAGATAGAAACACAATCTACCT
The DNA here is from genome assembly GCA_902151425.1 of Timema shepardi. NCBI lineage: Eukaryota > Metazoa > Arthropoda > Insecta > Phasmatodea > Timematidae > Timema > Timema shepardi. The sequence goes on from CABFVX010000298.1 coordinate 171,127, forward strand.
GTCATTGGCAAACTAGTCTATTGTTAGACCATGCAACAACAGAAGTAGGTGTTTAAATGTGTATTCCTGGTAAGTTTTAACATAATTTTGACATAGCCTCTGTCCGTCTTGCAGCTCCCCTAACCCCCACAGAGAAGTGTCTCATTATATAGCTCTTTACCTGGCTGTATCCGGATTGCACATATTTCAGCTTTGCGAACACAACCAAAATGTTATTGCCAACTAAATATGATGTCAAGATTGTGAACAAGTAAAATACCAGCTCACAGGAATTTCTTAGTGAGGGTTGGGACAGGGTTTAAAGGGGCTACTGGCAGTATTCGCCTGCAACCGGTGCTTTTATCCCGACCAAACCTACCTTAGCCTAACCTAACTTAACATAATCTGAAATAACCTATTCTATCCTAGCCTAACCTAGACCAACCTAGAAATATTCACGTATGTAATTTAGTTAAATTAAGACTGACGAGACTGAAAGACCGTATGACTGCTAGGCCCCCTTGAGCAACCCCTATTATAAATTAGGGGACGGTTTGGAATCAGAAGGCCCCCCCCCCTTTACCTTATGAGCAGAAGTCCAATTACGTAATAAATTTGACAAACTCATCAATAATTAAAAAAATTCTTTAAGGTACTATCCTAATATTGGATGTACCCTCCTTAGCCACCTAGAAAATAGATCATCACCTTTAACTGAACTATCAACTGCGTGGTCTAACTCCAAAGACTGGGATATTGAGGTTCCAATCTCAGTCAGGTGTAAACAAATGTGTTCTTTCAAATGGTTTTTACCCCCTTCCACCATGTAAATGCGTGTACACTTATTTTATACCTTACCCTCAATACAATAGAATAATTAGTACATACGCGTATATCTGAAACGGGTAGTAAGACATAGTAAGATATAAGAAATAGTGAATTTCATGGAAGAAATACATTTTAAAAATAGTAAATAATTACACCATAGTTCATGATGAAGTTAATATTCATGTAAGTGATAATTACTGTACGTGGAAATCATAATCCAATCTATTTTTTTTACTTACAATTTTTCAACTGTTAGCTAGAGCCTTGAATCTTAGCCTAGTATATTTACTGTAGGTCATGATCCATTTCTATCCCCTTCTCAATACTAGTGCGGGTGCATATCTTCTAAACTATCCTACCTACCCTACTAGCTTAATTAACCACATACTACCATGTAAATCAATTTTACTGGTATAGCCATTAAATAGATTTTAGTTAGTCTAATGATTTCGTAGTTAAAATGTCGCTCCCACAAGCTCTAAATAACTCTAATTTACTAACTAATAAAATTACTCCACCAACGTTTAGGAATTTGTACATAATTGGATTGGTAAAAAGGGGCGAGGGTTGGATATGGGAACATGTAATTATATACAAATACGCACCCCTTCCCTCCCCCATTTTCCCTTCTCATAACAACATACTTGATTTACAATCCGAACATAGCTATATCTAGCAATATCGATCCTTTCCCTTTATAAGGATTACAACCGCTTTAAATTATTAACTCAGCAGCCACACAATGCGTCCTTGTTCCACGGTTTTTATAATGCATGATGGGAGGTTAACGTTTGTATGTGACTTTAGGGATACTGGGGAGTGGGTAATGTAGCACTCTTTGAAAACAAACAATTGTCCGCATTTAAAAAAAAAATTGTATTAGCTGAGATTTTTTTTAGAACTGTATTTTACTACTTGGTCAGGTTATACGCATATCTAATAAATGTGCTAATAATTTAGTGATGGCGAGGTTGAATTTAGATTTAGTGTACCCGCATTTTAGTGGAAGTAGAGAGGAAAACCAATTTTGGGGGGAAAATCTCGGTAAACTTGACCAGGATTTGAACCCCGATCTCCTTGTCGTCAACGATCTAGTCCAACACGGGAGTAATTCCTTAGAGCTGGGGTTGCCAAACTTTCTCGACTCGCGAACCCCTTTCACAAACATCTGATAAATATCCATAGCCATGCACCTCATTTTATATCTAGTTTTTATAAAATGTATTTATTAATTTCAATCAAAAGGTTTAATTAATACCTTTAAATTAGCTTACTAAGGAACTTTGGGATACTACCTCACCAAAGATAATTCAAGAATTTTGAAACTAATTATGTTTCTTAATTACCTAAGTATAAGTTTAAGTAATCGTACATTTATTTAAAAAAATTAAACTTAAATCAAATAAGCAAAACAGTAACATTTTCTTATCTTTATTCTCACAATATTATCACATTTCACTTCTTTTTTTTTAAGTGGTACTGGAAATTTCTGTTTTCACATAACTGAAATGCCTACTTGTAGTCACAAAATTCCATGTAAATTTAAGTTTCAAAAAAATGTTTTCAAGTTTTAACAGCTACTCACATCTTTGAGGGACTTAGTGAAAATAATGCGCTGTCTTTGGATGGCACATAGATTTAAATTCAGGAACCACAGACGATAAATAAAGTTTCAAGTCACTTTCAGAACTGAGCCTGTTTCTGTTATTAATGGGGGTGTAGAAAAAGAAAGCGTAAGTTTCTGAAGAGATTAAGGACAGAGTCTTGTAAATGTGCCTCACAATATTTCACAAACTGTTCGTTAAACATCCACCATTACATAACTATTTTGGTTCGGGAACCACAGTTTTGGAAACCAATGCCTCAGACCATAAACCTGAATTTTTGATTGTATTTTAGTAAACACCGCGTCTTACTACCCGTTCGGATTGTACACCTTTATATCAATTACACTAATGGGTTAGGGATGAGGAAGGTTGAAATTAGAGCAAGTGTACCCACCTTTGCGTGGTTAAAGAGTGGGAGAAAAAACTTTCAGTAGACCCGTCTGGGATTTGAACCCCGATCTCCCCATCGTCAGCACAATAGTGACACCATAGACATTGAGCTAGAATTAAATTTCTAGCATTGAGTGGGCCTTCCTAGATTGTGTAAGTCGAGCATTTATCAAATTATGTGCGTAGAACGTAAACGTTAATTGTGTAGTAACCCGCCTCGGTGGCGTAGTAGGCTAACGCGCTTGTCGTGTTGAAGCTCAACTACTGAGGACGGTGAGATCGAGGTTCGAATCTCGGTCGGGTGAACTGGGGGTGGTTTTTCCTTAAATGGTTTTCCACTCTCCCTCCACGCAAATGCGGGTTCACTTCCTCTAATTCAACCTTCCCAAGTCATAATCCATTAGAGTAATTAGTACTTTAAGCGTATAACCCGAACGGGTATAAAGACGCGGTGCTAAATATTATTATTATTATTATTATTAATTGTGTAGTAACATTAATAATTATTGTGAATATAGTGGTTGTATTTATAAACGTGTATATGTATATATAAACGTAAATAAATTAGTTTTTAAGGGACTTGACTGGGTTGGCTGATTTCAAACCCGCCATCAAACGGAATATTATTTCTAGGATAATCTAGTTCTTCATACTTTTGTAAACATTACAAATAAAACTGTTTATAAGAAAATGCTGGAATAATTGTATGAATTAAGGAATGAATCAAAGAATGGATGGAGGTAGTCTAACGATTATCTTTAAAATTTTAGACAATCATTTTATATTTATTATTGTTATTACAAGCGTGTTTGGTTTAGTTGGTTAAGTGTAAGACAAGGTAAATTAGCCTTAACTTCGCCAAAATGTTGTAAAATAAAGGTAATAAAAAAATAAAAAAATTGAAATTGATAAATAACTTCCTTTTCTTAGATTCATCGACACCTTTTGTTTTTCCACCTCCTTTCTCCCCCCTCCCCCAAAAAAATTAAATTGTCAAGTAAAATCGGGTGACTAATTTAACGCTAGTATACTAGTGTTCTCTATCAGAAGAACAACTGCTAATGTAAAAAAAAAAACCTCTCAGAACCCTTTTAAAACTGAGAGTCAGGTTGTTGAGTGGGGGGAAAAAAATTCTGAAAAAAAAGGGGATAGTGAGGGTCGTGAAGGGAGGGTAAGAAAGGGAAGGATAGGGAAATGAGGTGGAAACGACACTCATTGTATTTACGAGAATACCATTGTGTTTTAAAGTCGTATCCGGCGACGCAAGCAAGGATGGCGCTTTATTTATACGTCTACCTCCCCCCCCCCCC